>JARHVA010002727.1:2100000-2397921 GCA_037957365.1 Torreya grandis
GGAGATAATAGGTGGAATGTTAGTAAAGATTTCACCTATTATATTTACTTTAGGTACTTTTTAAGTATTCATTACCAAGTGATCAAAAATAGAAGCATCTCCAATATCAAAAGATGAGGAGGATAAACTAGGAATAGACTTTGAGGAATGGAGAACATGTTCAAAAGTGTTTTGAGGGTTGTCAAAAATTATTTTGGAAGGAGAGGGAGATTTAGAAGAGAGAATATTAATAGGGGAAATAGACAAAGGAGCTACAATAGATGTGTTGGGCAAGGGAAAAGAGACTCCCATTTCTTGTTGTACATTCTCTTGTGGGGACAAAGCTTCCTCCTCATGTTGATCTAAAGGCCTATCTTCAATCTCCATCTCTTCTATGGCTGGTTCTTTAGTGCTCTATTTCTCAACTTCCATATTTTCTATTTTAGACTCTTTCTCCACAGCTTTTGTCTTCTTCATCACAAATAGGATCTTAGGCTTAAGTGGCTTGAAAGAAAAGGGAACATCACTTTTGTTTTTCATCCTGTTCTCCACCTTTTTTCCTATTTGCTCTTGAATCTCAGTCTCTGACCCTGTAAGGAATTCTTTCAAATTAATTCCCTTGTTTGATAGCCAATTATTAGTGTTTGCCAATATAGGTTCAAATATTTTCCTCAAAGAGGTCAGTTCTTTTTCAGACCATTGGATTGGAGGGAGAGGGGTATTAACAAACTATTTAGTATTATATCTGTCATCAACCAACTCTCCATCATCCAATAAATTCTTAGGAATATCAATAAGTCCTAAATATTTAATTTTCTCAAGAGATAACCTACTATAGTCCAACTTCTTGACATCTTCTTCTGTCCTCAAATCTACCCAAACATCTTCAACCATAGGTTTATGGAATTGGGTTTTCCTCTTGATTTTATCTTTCACACCCATATAGTCAAAATTTGGTCTTCTCTTGAATTGCTTCATGGTTACAAGTTGCATCTCAATTTCCATGGTCCTAGCCTTTGCAGCAGTTAATACTAAATACCTTCTGATTTCAATTGGGAACCTAAAATTGGGCTTCTTGAGCTCCATTTTTTTATTATGCATGATGATCATTTGTATACATAATTCCATTAAGATCAGTTTACTTGAGGGGAATCTTAGAAGCATATAAGGATTACCTTGGAATCCTCAAGTATGAGAAAGAAGGAAACTATAAGAACATGCATCCAAAATCATTTACTTCTGACCAAGCCTCATCTGACACTCTTCTTTGTTCTAGTTGAGGATCAAAAAGACATAATAATAATGCAAAATTATCATCATTTACTCTCCTAAAATGATGAATAAAAACCTTCAATGTTAATTGAAAATAGTATTGATACACAGGGATTACCCTTCTATCTCCTTCCGATGTTAGACCTAAAAATATTCTCATAGAAGTTGCAATATACACTAGATAAGAAGTCATGTAGAACTTGAAGGTAGTAGATACCTTCATCAATTTTTCATGTAAAACATTTCTGATTTGTTATCCCTAGAAGATGGTTTGTTTACCTTAGAGTATTACCTTTATGAAAGGATACATCCATTCTTGAAACTGTGAGGAAGAAGACAAACCTCTTATCCTACTAAGAAGAGTTATCAGATCACCAACTTCTTCTATAAAGTCACTTCTATAAAAATTTTGTGGCCACCTTGAAAAATTTAACTTTGATGTCTTGAGCCATTTAGTATTGATTACCTTCTTTGCCTTTTCAGGATTTTTGTCATACTCTTTTTGTGCTTCAATAAAATCAAGCTTTATCACTTTTGTAGCAGGAGGGCACATAAACACCTTATCAATGAATTTAGGATCTAGTCTAATTATCACATTACCATTAGCATCAGTCATAGCCCTAGTATCTTTGTTATAAAATTGAGCACACCGAAGGACAAATTCTATGTTGTGGGCTGCCACCAGGAAAGAAGATACCAAATGAATGTTACTATCAATTATCTTCTTCATTTTAGAGCTGGGATTGCTTGACTTGGTTCTATCCACAAACTCAGCCATGTCCACATGGCCAATCTTTGTATCTCTAATATCATCAACATTGGAAGTAACTGAGGTGATTAGAAAAACACCTTGATATTTTTACTTCATTGCATTTGACTTCTTCAGAGATAACTCAGTCATCTAAATGAGCTATCACCAGAAGGATGTCGATGAAGAAAGAAGATCCACAGAAGAAAATGCAACAAAAAGTCATGATCATGTAATTAGGGGAAATAATGGTAATCTGGGAAAATTGCATGATGATTATGATTATGGAGATGTGCTTGAAAAGACTAGAGTGTGAGTAGGCCAAAAAATTAGAGGTAAGTAGGTTTAGAAAAACAAAATTGAAAATATCCTAGAATTAGGAAAATTTGAGAGAATGTTTGCATGGGAAGCAAAATTTTCTACCCTTGTAAATGAGGGATATTATGTACTTGTATTGATGGCAACATTCACTGCTATTACATGTTTTAAGAAATTTGTTATATGTTGGAGTGGCAATTTTTGCTGACACTACAGGGAATGAGGAAATGTGGTATAAGTTGATGTTTGAGCAGCGATTTTTGCTGATAATGCATATGGCAGGAGTTTTAAGTATTTTCATGTAAATATGGTGGATTTTTCCACCCATACACTTCCACTTGATTATATCTCCAAATATATAAGTGGCTTTCAATTCGACTTTACTTTTGACTTGTTCACAATAGGAACAAGAACATGTGAGAGTGGCTAATATAGCCATCATCATCATATTTCAGAAGATGGATTTCAACTAGCAAGTTTGGAGGGTAAAAATCCTTTATCAGGTTGATAAGACACATCAATTAAAATCTAGGGCACGAATGCACTGGTCAGTGGTTTTCATTGGCAAGGCTCTCTAGACCAAACAAAATGATGTAATAACAAGGGATATCGATCAAAAATGAAAACTTTAGAAGTTGAAAATAAGTTAAAATGACTTGGTGAGTTCAAAACCCTAAGCTTGGCGGTGATGAATTTTAAATCTATATGAATCCTCCTATCGCCACAGTTGAGCGGTTATGAAAAGGGGTGAAGAAACAACTAGGAAACTCTGATAAAATAAATGACAAGAGAAAATAATGAAAAAAACATATTTAAAATCTTGAAAACAAGCCTTTAATACTTGTCACGAGTGGCCATTAATGCCACTTGAAGTTCAATATTTTAGAGATCTTGCTCAGGCGGTGAATTCAACCGACTTGACACATGCCTTGTAACATTGCAATGGTGGAAAAAAGTGCTACCCAAGCATGAGAAAAAGAAAAACCATGTAAGAGTGGCAATTTTTTCCACCATTACATAGGTAAAACCAAAATTCACTAACACCTTGAAAATGATCAAAATTGAAATTTTGATCAGTTTATGACTACAATAGGTTTCATAATTTTTAAGAAATCATGGTGGGGGAATGTCGTAAACTCTCTTAGGATGTCAGACAACTTCACTTGAGATCAAGAGAATCTTATCTCGATCAACGAACTTAGAGTGTAGATTATGAAATAGACAAGTTTCATAGGGATTTTCCACAAAATGAGTGTAGCTGATTTTGGGAATAACATACCCTATTTTAGAAAGTTCGTGCAATCTAAATTTTGCCTATATGAAGCCAAAAGTTATGCCACTTTTTAATTTCTTCCTACACCAATTCACCTTAGTTGTATTCAACTTTGCTCAAAAACAAATGTGTCATTAATTTTTTTTAATTTTTCAAACCCACTTATGTCATATGGATGGGCATGATCAATTTGAAAATTTGAAAACAAAAAATTCTATTTTTCCCAGATCTCCTTAACCGTACAGTTTGAGCATGAGCAGATGAAAAAAATTTACTTCCTTTTATTTTTAATACCTCCCTTGGACATTATACAATGGTCACAAAATATGGAATATTGATGAAAAAGTTTAAAAAATATTTGAAACTACCAAAACAAATATTTAATCAAGTCATGTGACCCATGTGGCTAAATAAAAATGCTAAAAATGAACAAAGTTTACCATTTGAGCAAAATCTTGCCTATCCATTAGACATATGACTCAAAATTATGGTGAATTAGTCCAAGAAAAAATTTAAATAACCATAAATTTGACTTTTGGAGGTGAGTCATATCGCTGTGCTTGAAGATAAAAATGGAAAAATTCTGATTCTTGCTTAATATTTCAAAAACCTATGTGGATTTGCACAACCATTGACTCAATGAAAATGCTTATTTAGATATTTAATTCTTCTTCTTGAGAATTCTTGAACTATATTTTTCCATTTGAAGAAGAAATTAAAATGACTTCTTTTCATTTATTTGCTTCCCTTCTGTGAGCCTATATATATTTCTTCCTGGTGAATGATGGCTAAAACACAAATGGAAATTCAATTTTTAAATCACTAAAATTGTCAGAGTTGAGCATGTGAGTTGAAAAGATGTTTTAGAAGGGAAGACAAACTTCATTTAACATCACTTGAGAAAATAACTGTATTTACATGATTAGCAAAAAAATTAAATGAGTTTGCATGCAAGTTGGAAAAAGAGACTTTAATTTACAACGATAATTTGCATCACTAAAAAATGTAATTGTAATATGAAAGTTAACATTTACAAGGATCTTGGAAATGTAATTTTCATTTGAATGATTTAGGGAAGCGTGATTTGAATTTACATGACTTTCAAAAATAGAATTTGGAATTACATGGAAAGGAGAAACTCAAAACAATTTTGTAATTTACACGAAGTTTTAAATCAATTTTACAATTTGCATGAAAACCTGAAATAAATTTACAATTTACATGAAAACCGAAAACAAATTTGCAAATTGATAGAAGCTAAAACATATTTTGTAAATTAGATGGAGACTAATAACAAATTTACAATTTGCACATAACACAAAATTGATTTTGCAATTTGTATCGAGTATAAAAAAGAAATTACAATTTGCACAACTTTTGGAAAAGTAAATTGTGTTTGTACAACTTATAAAAAGTTAAATAGTTTTTGCAAATTATGGGAAATGTTAACGACCTTTTGTATGGGAGGCTCAAATGCATTTAAAAAAAAATTGGGGTAGAAAGCATTTTGGATGTAAACTTTTAATTAATAATTAATTTTTTTAAATCTTTCAAAATTTTGAGGGTTTTGGGTTCAGTTCAAATTTTTAATCATTTATTAAAGATTGAATTTCCATCAATTTTTATTCATTTTCAAAAATTATTACAATAGCCAGATCTAACTAAGATTTCAAACTATAAGGAATGAAAGGAACTTGAATTATTTGGTTTCATAAGCCAGGATTTTATACATTGGGCAACGAAGTCTTCAACAACAACTTTTATAGATTTTAAAAATATCTGATCTCTGATTTTAATAAAGGGATGGGTCCTTAAGCCATCGAAGAGATATCACATTTAAAAATATAGTGTATGCAAGGATTAGGTATTTAGCCCAACATGTGATTTCACATGTCAAAAGATAGTGTATGTGAGTATTAGGTACTCAATCTGATAAGTACTTTCACATATCCAAAAGGATAATGTCTATGAGGGTATTTTAGTTATGTGTTTTTACATAAACTAAAATGTGAAGATAGAAGAGCATCTTTTATATTCTCCATGATTATATATTGAATACTAGCTTAACCAAGATCATTCTAAGTGACTATGATATTCTCACTTGTGCAAAACTAGCATCTGTAGAATGATCTAATTTAAAGGCAAACCATCATTTAAAATAAAAGGAGATTGGAGGTGAATGGGAAAATTTATGTAGCAATAACTCATCTGGCTATGGAGTTATTGATCAACTTGATTAATCAAAATGGTAGGGATTATTTGAGATAGAAACCCTCAATAGAATGAAGCAATAAAGAGGGGAAAAAATAGGAAAAAAAAGAACACAACAACACAAGCCAAAAAAAAAGACCAAGAAAGAAACATAACCAAAATTATATTTAAATATGTACAAAAGAGAGCTACCTAGTTCTTTATTGGTAATAGTGTTTCAAATATTACCCGCTGAATGGAAATGATATATGAGTTCCATTTCAATACACTAGATATAATGTATTATTTTCATAAAATTTCTTGATCTTGAATGTCCCCATCTACAGTGAATCAAACTTCTCATGGCTCCCTTTCAATTTTCTATGACTATCCTAGAGTAGAACTAGATCTCCTACTTAGAATTCCCTTTTATTTGCTTTATTATCAAAGATAAATTTGACATGAGCCTAATGTTTCGTAATTATATCAACCCCCTATGTCCTTTTTTCTTCCATTTGCTGTAACTAGAAAATTATTTTATCTATTGGGCTTTAAAAATTTAGATTATCAACTTCTCTAGACAATTGCAGGGCAGGTAACTCGAGAGTTATGGGAATTGAAGCATCTATTCCATATAACAACTAGAATGGAGACATACCAATAGCCTTTTTAAGATTTATGCAGTCTACCCAAAGAGCATCATATATCTTTTTATGCCAATTTTTTTGAATCTCATCTACTACCTTGTGCATGATTGTGAATAAATTTTTGTTGCTCAACTTGACCTGACCATTACTTTGAAAATGATAGTTTGATAAATGAGATAGAGAAATGCTATATATATATATATATATATATATATATATATATATATATATATATATATATAATAAAATAAAAACATCTTTAAATAAAAAAATTTAGAGGCATTATCTATAATAAATTTCTATGGGATTCCATATCAAATCAAAATATTTTCCTTGATGAAGTTGCAAATAACTTCTGAAGTTATTTGTGAGTATAACCTATGCTTGAATGAGGGTTCAATGTCCCAATTAAATCCAATCCTCTTTGATGAAAAGGTTCTTCAACTATTACCATTTGAAAAGGAAGTGTTGCTAACCTGGGTTTTCCTACAAATTGGTGACATGCCTCACACTTTCTCACCTATTCATATGAATTTTTGAAAAGAGATGGCCAATAATGATGGGATATGAAAATTTTATATGTTGTTTCTCTAGTATAAAAATGCCCTCTACAAGTCCAATCATGAAAATATTTTAATAATTTCTTCTATTATTCCTTATCAACCCAACTTAATAAAAAGCTATCAATGCTTTTATTGAAAAGAGTGCCATCTTATATGACATACTTATTAGCTTGTAGTTTGACTGTTATGTGTTGATTATCATCCAAATGTGAAGGACATTATCTATATGTCAGGTAGAACATAATGTCGTAAAACTATTCATTAGTAGAATTGACAAATAACACCAAAGGAAACTCTTGATCATTTTGTTCATCTAAAACTGTTGAAGACCCTGATGGAATATCTCCCTATTCTACCATGAGTTGACATAGTCCTTTCCTTCGAACTAGTTTTTTAGGTTTTATTTTTAGATCATATTATTTAATTTTAGCTATCCAATTCACTCATTTATAACTAGGTTCCTATTGAGTTAAAATGGATTTGACTACTGTACTGGGTACTATTACCATAGAATGTGAATGCAATATGTAATACCTAAATTGCTTGACTACTTTCACTTTTGCATAAACATGTTATTCCTTAGGAGAATACATAAATTTGTAATCCTTGAGATTAAAAATAATAAAAAAATTGGGGATTCAATACCTTCATTGTTTTTCTAAATCAATATTGCTAAGAGTGTATGCTATAAAATGTAGTAATAAATAATGAATTCTTTATTAAAATTAGGACAAACCAATATCAACACATGAGTAATAGCAGTCTTTATCTTTTCAAATGCTTCTTTACATTCATTTTTCCACTTGAAAGAAGGTTTTAATTTCATCATGTCTGCAATATGTCTAGTGATCTCAATAAAATTAAGAATGAATCTTCTCAAAAAGTTCACTTTCCCAAAGAAAAAATGCATTCTTGGTTGACAAAGAAAGTTTTTAAATCACCTAAACCCTTTATGGATCAATCCTTATTCATTATTTTGAAATAATATGACCTAGGAGTTTACCTTCAATCACTCCAAATACATATTTTTTAGGGTTAAGATAAATTACACGTAAATGATGCTTTTTAAAAACTCTCTCTAAATGCGCATAGTGATCTTCTCACTTTTTCAAGAAAACTATCATATCATAAAGATAAACTATAATGATTCCATAATTAAATTTTATGAACACCAAATACATTACCCTTTGAAAAATAGCTCCTATTGAGCATTGTTCACATTTTTGAGGTTTGGCATTGATGCCAAAATTTCTTGAGAAGTTTGATGGCATAGTTTTGTCACTGATGTCAATCTAATGTCATTAATGTTAAAGTGTGTTGTCATTGATGTCTAGATGCATCTAGTGAAGATGCATGGTAAGTGGTCTTTGAAGTATGCATGAGTGAATGTTGATGTGTAGGTAAGTAAGGATAGTTGAGGTATCAACATGAGGTTGTCAAAATTGATCAATGGTCAAGGTTGTTGCTCAGTTTTATTTTTGTTGTTGGAATGCTTACGTCAAGGTTGATGTTGCTCTAGTGAAGGATGATCAAGGTCAATCATCAATTTCTTAGCAATGAAGATTATTGTGATGAAATTTGTATGAGTTCATTAAAGAGAGTGTTAGAGTGGACAGTTGAGTGTTGTTGTGATGAGATAAGTTCTTAATAAGTAGATCCGTGTGTCAAGTATCAAGAGTTTAAGGAGTCTTATCATGACCTAGTCATGTCATGAAGAGACCTTATGTGAAGGCATTATCTTATATGCTTTATATGAAAATGAAGCCATGTGACAAGAGATAATTTTAAGGCAACCTAATGTCAATCTATTGAGAGAGAATTTGAAGGCAACCTAATGATTCTTCTACTGGAATCAAAGAGAGAGATGGTGGCCAAATAAGGTATGAGATTAGATTTCAAGATATAAATGAGTATATGAGAATTTTTAGTGATTTGATAGATTTTCTTAGGTGTTTTGAACAATTTTGAGGTCAAATTTTGAAGGTTTAGGCTTGAAAAAGTGTTTTAAAGTCTCTTGAGTGTATAGGATGAAGAGTTGTCTACCTGAGAAGTTTTTTCAAGTATTTTTTGGCACATGAAACATATTCATGAGGGCATAAGATATCCATGGTAGATGGGGAATGTTCCTAGATTAAATTTATAGGCATTAGTTTTTGGAATGAGGGGCTAAGCTTTATGAATGATTGCTAACAATGGAAAAAGGTTTAAGCCTTTAAAGAACCCTAATAATGACCTGATATGAAAGTAGTTGTTATAAAGAAATGGATTGGAATGGATAGTTTATTATTATAAGTTTTATTCAAATATTCTAACCATTTTTAGGTGTGGTTGAGTCTTCAAGTGAATGAGTGAACCCTACAAGAAAGGCCTTGTTTCGTAGAGATTTGTTGTAGTAGTTATAGTTGACTAAGTCAAAGTTACTAAATGGATGGAGTAAAAAGTTTATGAATTATAATTTGTGTCCATGAAATTTTCTATAAAATTTATATCCCTTTAGTGTGTAAATTTGGTGATCCAATTTGGGTAGTCACTAGCAGGCCTAATGAAGAAAAATAGTGCAAAACTTACGCAGTATGAAAAGGATGATTCTAGTGTGATTTAATGAAAGAGTGATGGATATAAGTGCACGGATATATTTTTTGGGACTTGTATGTCCTATTCATGATTTTTTATAAATTTTGGTATTCAGTGATGGTAGTGAAAATGTTGAAGCCAAAATGGCTTGTCTGGCTGAGTGAGGTCTGTAAGAGAGAAGGTCAATAAATTGGTTTACAAGGCCACTAGTTGCCATTATGGATTATGATATTTTTATTGAGGTTTATTTTTATGATGTTTCAGGATCATGTTAATGAATTTGAAGTCCTTTATTATGTTCTTTTAGGTGTCAGAAGTTCAAGTTTCTATGACTATGTTTTGAGGCTAGTTGGCAGTTCAAAGTGAGCATTTTGTAGAGAAGACTTTGAGCTTGTATACCCTGATTTGAAGTATATAATGAATTTTTTGATGAAATTCAGGTCATGAGGTTTCTTAATATGTGATTTATTAGTATGGTTATTTGAAAAAATTATGTTTATGTTTCAATTGTTCAAGACAAACTATCTGTGTATGAAGGCCTATTATAAATAGTGTTTTGAGAAGGGGTTCAAGTGGTGGTTGGACCTAAAAGGTGTTGTGAACTTAAAATGAAGTTGGATAAGGTATATTTGATTAATTTTTTAAAGGGTATTGTTCATAAATTAAGTGTATTTTTTTTAAGGGGTCAAGAGGTAACGTGTTACCAAAGTAAGCCTAATTGAATTAGGTCTCCTTAAGGCTTAAAAGAAGATTTGGTCTATTATGTTGTGTTCAACCTAATGTATTTTTTGATTCATGTTTGAAATTTTTTATAAGACATATTGAAAGTATAATCTAACTTTTTTGGTGTATATGGCTGACCAAGGGGTATATGAGCAAGATGCTTATATATACAAGGCAATTTTAGGCCTTTTTGAGGAGAGATAGTGTAAGTGAAAAAAAAGCACATTAAGGAGTAGAAGGAGGTCATGTAAATCATTATAGGGGTGTATAGAGACAATCATTAATATATAATAGAATATTTGAGTATGAATATTAAGGTCATATGAGCTAACCAGTCTTAAAGAGACCTAGATGAGCGAAGAGGCCTAGAAGGTAGTTTGAGAGGGATAAGAATGTGAAGAGATGAAGAGGTGGTCATCATATATTGGTATAGAAACATAGAATTATAAATGTGATAGAAAAATTGGATATTTAAGTTGGTGTTGAGTCATCTAGGGTTTTGGTGCCTCCTTGCAAGTGGGTTTTTGATAAAGCCTAGCTAGGTTGGTACTTAGCTAGTTGGGGTTGGTGCTTCATGTGATGTTGGTGCTTCACACAATCTTGGGTTTTGTATTGTAGGAATGTAGTACATTTGAAAATATTATTGGGTTTTATTCCCCTTTAGGGTTTCCCACATATATGATGTGTTATCTTGTTTCATGTTCTTGTATGGTTGTTTATGCTTGCTAAGATCTATGTATTTGTATGAATAATTCATGACTGTTAAGTTGAATTGAATGAATTTTTTAATGATTGATTCACCCCCATATCAATATTATTCTTCCAAAAATTGGTATCAGATATGGGTCCTTTAGAATAAGCCTAATCACTGAAAGGTGATCCTACAAGCATAAGATGGCTAAGTAGTTAAAGAAAGACAATCAAGAGTTGAGATATGTGGCCAAGACTTTTGAAGAGAAGATAGGTATCTTAAAGAGTGACATGGTCAAAGAAGCCAAAAGGGATGAAAATACCATCAAGTATCTCAAGAATTAGTTAAAGGTTGCACATACAAGTTTGAGATCAAAGGAAGTTGAGTGTGATCAATTGAAGTTTGAGCTAGGTTCCTTGAAGGTTGAGCATGAGTAGCTCATAGACAAGATGAAAAAGTTTTATAAACATCATGAGAAGATAGATCAAGGAAAGAATAATTCAAACATAAATAATAATATGAGAAGACCAATAAAATAGATTAATGCCATAAGGTATTCTAATTTCTCCCATGGTCATTATTTTGCTTGTTATCAGTTTAGACATAAAGCAAAGGACTATATATGGATGCTTCCCAAGAATGAATTTTCATGGGAATATGGTAAAGGATGCAATTATCCAAAAAGAGATCACAAAACACATAAATAAAGAGGTATGTCTAACAAGATTAAGGTTATTTTTTATGAGTGCCAATGTGTTGGTCATATTGCAATATTTGTAAGATCATATTAAATAAGTCCTCAAGTCATAACAAGATGTTAGAAGCTCCTAAGAGAAAAATCATGATATGAAGACCAAATAAGGTGAGAACTAGTCATGATCAGCCTATGGATCAAGGTGAAATAATTTTTAGGGTAGAATTCCAAGAGTGTTTGGTATCAGCTCAGATAAAGAAGAATAAGGATGATGTAGACATCAAATTAGAGGTGCCAATCATGACTAGGAGGATCCTAAATAAAGAGTATCAGCCTCATGATTGCAAGTTGGTTGAGAAAAGAGTGGAAATATATGAATCTCATGATTTCACATTTATTTATAGCTCTGTGAAGTGAGATGCCTCTATTAGACTTCATAGAGGCATTCATCACTCAATAGAAGCATCATGGAGTTGTGATGTAGAGTAATTCATTGGGGTATTACCATGAAGAGTTGAGTGTTATATGTGCATCAATATGACCTTAAGGTTGTAGAGGACTAAGGCACAGGTTGTGTGGTCTCAATTTGCATATCATGAAGAAGAGAAGTTATGGAAAATGTCTGTCATAGTGAAGCATGTAAGCATACACCTAGTTGATAGAATGATGCAAAGAAGATGTCATGATGAGGTTTGTGCCATGGTGGCTTGAGAAACATGAAGGATATATATTGATGTAATAATAACATCTAAGATAACATATGGACATGACATGAGTGATCTTTTCTCTATAGTAAAGGACAAGATTTTTTCCTTCAAATAATATCTTTGATTGCAAACATACCTAATAGACATGGTGGATAAACATTGATTATAGAGATGTTTTATGATCATAGGCATTGAGTGTGATTTCTCTAAGCATTTGCATATGAAATTTGGGTCATGTTTCATAGTTATATATGCTGTTTATACCCTAGTTGTGTGAGGTGAAGGTGATCAAACAAGATAAAAGTATAGTAGATAGTGAACTAGGTATTTTACAGATGTAATGAGAAGTGAACTAATATAGGAAGGGTTGTCATGATGTAGATGGATCAGATATGGATTATAGATCTTGGATAATATCAAAAGATCTTGTTATTCATTATGTGACTCAAAAAGAGAGTATGCACATAAGGGGGAGCTTGTTAGCTCTATGATTTAAAGGATCAAGGTAGATATGTAAAAGTTCAAATTAGTATGAAGGCATATTTGAGTTTGATGTATGATATATAAGGATATTAAGAACAATAAAAATTTGAGACGGATATCTGTATGTAGTTCAATCAAGATATAGATGAAATAAGAGGCATGGTTTCTTGAGGAGAAACTCAAGCATTCCAAAAGTTTTCTACATAAATTGGTATAAGCCTAAGGTGAGTTTTAGTCAGCATTTCATTATGACTTTGTTGAGTTTAGGTCCAAAGATCAGATGATAGTTTGTGAAAGACCCTTTGAAATTGATGTTAAATGGGGAGAAAGATCAAAATAAGGGAAAATTTTAGTTTGGGGGAGCAAAGATCTATTGAGAGAAGATTCTGAGAGTTGTTTGCCATCAATGGTAAAGGGGGAGATTATTGAGCATTATTCCTATTATTGAGGTTTGGCATTGATTTTGTCATTGATGTCAAAAGTTATTGAGAAGGTTGATGGTATAGTGTTTTCATTGATGTAAATATGATGTCATTAATGTCAAATTATGTTATCATATATGTCTAGATGCATCTGGTGAAGATGCATGATAAGAGGTCTTTGAGGTATGCATGTGTAAAGGCTGATGTCTAGGTAAGCAAGGATAGTTGAGGTATCAACATGAGGTTGTCAAAAGTGATTAATTATAAAGATTATTACTCAATGTTATCTTTGTTAGATAATTTGTGTCAAGGTTGATGTTTTTTTAGTGAAGGATGATCAAGGTTAGTGGTCAAGTTCTTAGTAAAGAAGAGTGTTGTGATGAGATTTGTATGAGTTCATTAAAGAGAGTGTTGTAGTGGAAAATTGAGTGTTTTTATGATGAGATAAGTGTTTAAGAAGCAAATCCTTATGTCAAGTATCAAGAGCTTAAGGAGTCTTGTCATGGCATACAGACCTTGTGTGAAGGCATGAGTTTATGTGCTTGATGTGACAAGGAAACCATGTGACAAGAGAGAATTTGAAGGAAACCTAATGATTATTTTATTGGTTGTTTTCAAGGTTTTTGTATTGGTGTGATAGTACTATCTGATGAATGTTCTTGTTTGATAACATCATTAAGGTAAGCATGTTTAAGTACTAGTCCTTTAGTACAAGTGTCTTGAGAAGCCTAGCCATAACAAGCATAGTCATATCATGAGCATGTGCATGTGCATGTTGAGCATGAAGAGGTATGAAATTATTTTAGGAGCATGTAAGGCAAGTAATCAAGGTGTAGAATCATCAAATAATGTTTCAAGATCAGTTGTCAAGTTTTAAGTGCTTGAAAAGCCTAGTCATGGCATGTATAGTCCTAGTGAGAAGGTTTGAGCATGGTGACTTGGTGATATGGATGCATAGAGGCTTAAGAGGATATATGAAGTTTCTCAAACATGTATGTGAGGAATTGGAGTACTCATAAGGGTCTATACCTATACCATTTCTAGACCTACCTAGCCTAATGAAGTATCATGATCTATTGTCAAGGGATATGAAGGATGTATGGCACTATTTAAGCATGAGAGAGGTTTATTGAGGATGTGAGTAAGGTGGAGAGTGCATGGAAAGAGGCATGAAGATCAATTTTAAGGCCTAATGTGGTTTGCAAGTCAAGATCTAAGCAAGCAAAGAGAGAGATGGTGGCAAAATGAGGTATGAGATTAAGATTTCAAGATAAAAATGAGCATGTGAGAATTTAAAGTGGTGTGATATATTTTCATAGGTGTGTTGAACAATCCTAAGGTAAAATTTTTAAGTTTTAGACTTGAAAATTTGTTTTAATGTCTCTCGAGTGTATAGGATGAAGAGTTGTCTACTCGAGAAGGTGTTTCAAGTGTTCGTTGGCACATGAAACATCTACATGAGGAAATAATATATAAATGGTATATGGTTAAGTTTAATATCAAATTTTTTAGGGATTATTTTTTAAAATGAGGGGATAAGCTTTATGAATGATTGCTAACAGTGGAAAATGGTTTAAACCCTCAAAGAACCCTACTAGTGACCTGATATGAAAGAAGTTATAAAGTGATCATAATGGATTGGTTTGGATAGTTTATTTATTTTAGGTTGTATTAAAATATCCCAAGAATATCTAGGTGTGATTGAGTATTCATGTGAGAGAGTGAACCCTACTATAAAGGCCTTGTTTCTTAAATATTTACTATAGCAGTCAGAGTTGACCAAATCAAAGTTACTAAATGGATGGATGACAAAGTTTGAGAATTTTATTTTGAATCCATGAAATTTTTTGGAAAATTTATATCACTCAAGTGTGTAAAATTGGTGATCCAAAAGTTATCTAGTCACTAACAAGCCTACTGAAGGAAAATAGTGTAAAACCTAGGCAGTATGCAAAGGTGGCTTTTGGTGTGATTTCAAGAAAGAGTGATTGATCTAAGTGCATAGATATGTTGTTTTTTATTTTTATGTCATATTAATTATTTTTATAAATTTTCTTATTTATTAAAATTAGTGAAAATGTTGAAGCCAAAATGGCTTGTTTGGCTGAGTAAGGTCTATGAGAGAGAAGGCTGACAAATTGGTCTGAAAGACCAATAGTTGCCTTTAGAGCTTATGATATTTTTATTGTAGTTTATTATAAGGATGTTTTAAGATCATGTTTATGAATTTTAATTACTTTATTTTTTTCTTTTAGGTGTCATAGGTTCAAGTTTCCATGATTATGTTTTGAGGCTAGTTGATAGTTTAGAGTGAGCATTTTGCAGAGAAGAGTTTGAGCCTACATACCCTGAGTTAGACTATATAATAAAGTTTATGATGACCCTAAGTTAATGAGTTTTATTAATATTTTATTTATTATTATGTTTATTTGGAAAAATTATGTTTATGCTTCAGCTGTTCAAGATAGACTTTTTGTGTGTGTGAAGGCCTATTGTAAATAGTGTTTTGAGAAAGGGTTCAAGTGGTGGTTTGATATAAAAGGAGTTGTGGACTTAAAGTGAAGTTTTATAAGGTATATTTTATTGATTTTTGAAAGTATATTTTTCATAAATCAATTGTATTTTATTTCAAGGGGTCATGATTTAACATGTTGCCAAAGTAGGTCTCCTTAAGGCCTAAAAGAGGATTTAGTATATTATGTTGTGGATGAACTAATGTTTTTTTTGATTCATATTTTAAAAATGTTATAAGAAATATTTAAAGGATAATACAAGTGTGTAAGTGTATATGGATGTCTAAGAGGTATATGAGCAAGAGGCTTGTATATATACAAGGCAAATTTAGGCCTATTTGAAGAGAGATAGTGTAAGTAAAAAAAAGTACATTGAGGAGAAGAAGGAAGTCATGTAGACCATAAAATAGGTGTATATATATGGTCATAAATATATAATATAATTTATGAGTATGAATATCAAGGTCATATGACCTAATCAGTCTTGAAGAGACTTAGATGAGCGAAGAGGCCTAGAAGGTAGTTTGTGAGGGATAAGAATGTGAAGAGCTAAAGTGGTGGTCATCATATGTTGGTTGAGAAACATAATGTTATAAATGTGATAAAATAAATAAGGTATTTTATTTGGTTTTGATTCATCTAGGGGGTTGGTGCCTCCTTGCAAGTGGGTGATTGCTCAAGCCTAGCTGGGTTGGTGCTTCGCTAGTTGGGGTTGGTGTTCTATGTGAAGTTGATGCTTCACTCAATCTTAGTTTTTATATTATAGGAATATAGTAAATTTTAAAATATTAGTGGGTTTTATTCTTCTTAAGGTTTTCCCACATATATGATGTGTTATCTTGTTTCATGATCTTGTATGGTTACTTATGCTTGCTAAGATCTATGTACTTGTATGAATGGTTCATGACTATTAAGTTGAATTGAATGAATGTTTTAATGAATTATTCACCCCTCTCAGTAATTATGGTTCTAATAATTAGTATCAGAGATAGATCCTTTGGAATAATATTAACAACTGGAAGGTGATCTTAGAAACACAAGATGGCTAAAAAGTTAAGGAAAGAGATAAAGAGTTGAGATCTATAGTCAAGGATCTTGAAGAGCAGATATGTATCATAAAGAGTGACATGGATAAAGAAGACAAAATGAATGAAAATACCATCAAGTATCTCAAGAATCAGTTAGAGGTTGAACATAAAATTTTGAGATTAAAGGAAGTTGAGTGTGATCAGTTGAAGTCTAAGCTAGGTTCCTTTAAGGTTGAGCATGAGCACCTCATAGATAAGATGAGAAATTTTGAGAAAGGTCATGAGAATATAGATCGAGGTAATAAGAATTTCAACATAACTATCAATATGAGAAGACCAAACAAATAACTTAATGCCATAAGGTATTCTAATTTTTTCCATGGTCATTACTTTGCTTGTTATCAATTTGGACATAAAGCAAAGGACTAGAGAAGGATGCCACCCAAGAATGAGTCATGGGAATATGGTAAAGGAATCAATTAATCAAGAGGTATGTCTAACAAGAGTAAGGTTATTTTCTATGAGTGTAAATGTGTTGGTCATATTGTAAGATTTTGTAAAATCAGATTAAATAAGTCCTCAAGTCATAACAAGATGTTAGAAGCTCCTAAGAGATAAAATATGGTATGGAGACCAAATAAGGTGAGAAATAGTCATGATTAGCCTATGGATCAAGGTGAACTAATTTATAGGGTAGAATGTTAAGAGTGTTTGGTATCAACTCAGATAGAGAAGAATGATGATGTAGACATCAAATTAGAGGTGCCAATCATGACTAGGAGGATCCTAAATAAAGAGTATCAGCCTCATGATTGCAAGTTGGTTGAGAAAAGAGTGGAAATATATGAATCTCATGATTTCACATTTATTTATAGCTCTGTGAAGTGAGATGCCTCTATTAGACTTCATAGAGGCATTCATCACTCAATAGAAGCATCATGGAGTTGTGATGTAGAGTAATTCATTGGGGTATTACCATGAAGATTTGAGTGTTCTATGTGCTGAGAGATGATGTTAAGGTAATAGAGGACCAAGGCACACATTTTATAGTCTGATTTTGCATATCATGATGAAGACAAGTTATGACAAAGGTCTATCATAGTGAATCATGTAAGCACATACCTAATTTATAGAATGATGTGATGAAGATGTCATGATGAGGTTTTTGCCATGGTAGGTTGAGAAAAATGAAGGAGATATATTAATGTAAGAATAACATATAAGATACCATATGGACATGACATGAGTGATATTTATTCCAACATGAAGGACTAGATTATTCCTTTAGAAAAATATCTTTGATTGCAGATAGACCTAATAGATATAGTGGACAAATGGTGATTATAGAAATGTTTGATGCTCATAGGCATTGAGTGTGATTGCTCTAGGCATTTGAATATGACATTTGGGTCATGTATCATAGGTATATATGCTCAGTATGCCCTAGTTATGTGAGGTGAAGGTGATCAAGCAAGATAGAAGTCTGGTAGACAATGAACTAGGTGTTTTACAGACTTAATGGGTAGTGAACTAATACAGGGAGGGTTATGATGATGTAGATGTATAAAATATACATTATAGAGATAAAAATAAGATAAGAATAACTTTTTATTAATTATGTGACTCAAAAAGAGATTATGCACATAGGGGGAAATTTTTATATCTATGATTTAAAGGATCAAGGTAGATATGTGAATGTTCAAGTGAGTATAGAGGTAGATTTGAGGTTGATGTTAGATATCTAAGGGTATTAAGAACAATCAAAATTTAAGATGGAGCTTTGTATGTAGTATAGTTAAGATGTAGATGACATAAGACGCATGTTTTCTTGAGGAACAACTCAAGCATTTCAAAAGTTATCTATAATAATTTGTAAAATCCTAAGGTGAGTTTTGGTCAACATTTCATTATGACTTTATTGAGTTTAGGTCCAATGATCAGATGATAGTTTGTGGAAGACCCTTTGCAATTGATGTCAAAGGGGAAAAAGATTAGAATAAAGGAAAATTTTAGTTTGGGGGAGTAAATACCTATTGAGAAAAGATTTCGAGAGTGGTTTTCCATTAATGACAAAGGGGGAGATGGTTAAGCATTGTTCCTATTATTGAGGTTTGGCATTGATGTTGTCATTGATGTCAAAATTTATTAAGAAGGTTGATGTCATAATGTTGTCATTGATGTCAATATGATGTCATTAATTTCAAAGTGTGTTTTCATTTATGTCTAGATATATCTGGTGAAGATGCATGGTTAGTGGTCTTTGAGGTATGCATGAGTGAAGGCTGATGTCTAGGTAAGCAAGAATAGTTGAGGTATCAACATGAGGTTGTCAAAAGTGATCAATGGTTAAGGTTATTGATCAATGTTATCTTTGATATTGGAAGACTTGTGTCATGGTTGATGTTGATCTAGTGAAGGATGATCAAGTTTAGTTGTCAATTTATTAGCAAATAAGAGTGTTGTGATGAGATTTGTATGAGTTCATTGAAGAGAGTGTTGTAGTGAATAATTGAGTGTTGTTGTGATGAGATAAGTGCTTAAGAAGTATCTACTTGTGTCAAGTATCAAGAGATTAAGGAGTCTTGTCATGTCCTATTCCTAGCATGAAGAGACCTTGTGTGAAGGCATGAGCATGTGTGCTTGATGTGACAAGAGAGAATCTAAAGGTAAACTAATGCCTTTTTATTGAGAGATAATTTGATTGAAACCTAATGATTTTTTTTTTAATTTGTTGTCAAGGTTGTTTTAGTGGTGTGAAAGTGGTATGTGATGAATGTTATTATTTGATAACATCATTTAGGTAAGCATGTTTGAGTACTAGTCCTTGAGTATAAAGTGTTTTGAGAAGCCTAGTCATACCAAGTATAGTCATATCATGAGCATGTGCATGTTGAGAATAAAGAGATATGTGTAGTGGTATTAAATTATTTGAATATCATTTAAGGCATGTAAATAAGCTGTAGAAGCATCAAATAATATTTTAAGATCAGTTTTCAAGTTTTAAGTGCTTGAGAAGCCTAGTCATGGCATGTAAAGTCTTAGTGAGAAGGTTTGAGCATGGTGAATTGGTGATATAGATGCACAAAGGCATAAGAGGATATATGAGGTTGTTTGAAAATGTATGTGAGGTATTTAATTAATCATGAGAGTCTCAGGGTGAGCCTATAGGGGTAGGACCTTTAAACCTAGTCTTTACTTAGACCATTTCTATACCCTGCCTCACCTAATGAAGTATCATGATAAATTATCAAGGCATATAAAAGATGTATGGTAGTGTTTAATCATGATATATGTTTTATTATTATGTGATTATGGTGTATAGTTCATGGAAAGAGTCATGAAGGTCATTTTCAAGGCCTAATGTGGTTTATAGGTCAAGATCTAAGTAATCAAAAAGAGAGATGGTGGCCAAATGAGGTATGAGATTCATATTCAAGATAAAAATGAGATTGTGAGAATTTTTATTGGTGTGGTATATTGTCATAGGTATACACATTGAATAATTTCAAGGTCAAATTTTTAAGGTTTAGGCTTGAAAAAGTGTTTTAAGGTCTCTTGAGTGCACATGATGAAGAGTTCTCTACTCAAGAAGGTTTTTCAAGTGTTCATTTCCATGTGTAGCATCTGTATGAGGACCTAAGATATTAATGGTAGATGTAGAAGGGTCCTATATAAAATTTAAATGAATTATTTTTTAGAATGAGGGACTAAGCTTTATGAATGATTGCTAATAGTGGAAGATGGTTTAAACCCTCAAAGAACCCTAAGAGTGACTTGATATGAACAAATTTGTTGTAAAGTGCTCAAAATTTATTGGTATGGATATTTTAATGATTTTAAGTTGTATTAAACTATCCAATTCATCTCTCAGTGTGATTGAGTCTCTATGTGAGTGAGTGAATCCTATATGAAAGGCCTTGTTTCTCAAAGATTTGCTTTAGCAGTCATAATTATCCAAGTCAAAGGTAATATATGGATGGAGGAAAATTTTTTAGACTTTTAATTTAATTTCATGAGTTTTTATATATAAATTATATCACTCATGTGTGAAAATTTGGTGATACAAGTTGGCCAATCGCTAGCAGGCGTAATGAATACAAATAGTGCAAAATCCAAGCAATATAAAAAGGTGGATTTTGGTGTGATTTCATGAAAGAGTGATGGATCTAAGTGCATGGATATGTTTTTTAATACTTTTATGTAATATTAATTATTTTTATAATTTTTTTTATTCTATTAAAGTAGTGAAAATGTTGAAGCCAAAACAATGTGTCTAGCTGAGTGAGGTCTGTGAGAGAGAAGGTCAATAAATTGGTCTGTAATACCAATAGTTGCCATTAGAGATTATGATATTTTTGTTGGATGTTGTTATAAGAATGTTTTAGGATCATTTTCATGTATTTTAATTCATTTATTGTGTTCTTTTAGGTGTCAAAATTTCATTTTTCCATGACTATGTTTTGAGGCTAGTTGATAATTCAAAGTGAGTATTTTGTAGAGAAGAGTTTGAGCCTGTATGCCATAAGTAAAAGTATCTAATGAATTTTGTGATGAAACTAAGGTCATGAGGTTTATTAATATGTGATTTATTTATATGGTTATTTTAAAAAATTATGTTTATGCTTTAGTTTTTCAAGATAAACTTTCTCTGTGTATGAAGGCCTATTGTAAACAATGTTTTGAGAAAGGGTTTAAATGGTGGTTGGACCTAAAAGGTGTTATGGACTTTAAGTGAAGTTGGATAAGGTATATTTAATTTATTTTTTAAAGTATATTTTTCATCAAGGAAGTTTATTTTGTTTCAATGGGTCATGAGGTAACATGTTTCCAAAGTAGGCCTAATTGAATTAGGTCTCCTTAAGGCCTAAAAGAGGATTTGGTCTATTATATTATCGCTGACCTAATGCGTTGTTTTATTAATATTTGAAATGTGTTAAAATAAATATTTAAATGATAATCTAAGTTTATGGATGACCAAGAATTATATGATCAAGAGGCTTATTTATATACAAGGTAGTTTTATACCTATTTGAGGAGAGAGAGTGTAAGTAAAAAAAGTACATTAAGGAGCATAAGAAGGTCATGTAAAATATAAAATGGGTGTAGAGAGATATTAATGAATATATAATATAAGGTCTAAGTATTAATATCAAGTTCATATGACTTAATCAGTCTTGAAGAGACCTAGATGAGTGAAGAGGCTTAGAAGGCAGTTTAAGAGGGATAATAATGTGAAGAGATAAAGAGCTAGTCATCATCTATTTATGGAGAAACATAGTTTTATAAAAGTGATCAAATAAATTAGGTGGTTGAGTTGGTATTGAGTCATCTAGGGGGCTGGTGCCTCCTTGCAAGTGGGTGTTTACTAAATCCTAGCTAGGTTGGTGCTTAACTAGTTAGGGTTGGTTCTCCATGTGAAGTTGGTGCTTCACTAAATATTAGTTTTTGTCTTATAGGACTATAATCCATTTGAAAAAGTCAATGGGTTTTCTTCTCCCTAAGGTTCTACCACATATGTTATGTGTTATCTTGTATGCTTGCTAAGTTCTATGTACTTGTATGAATGGTTCATGCCTGTTAAGTTGAATTAAATGAATTTTTTAATGACTGATTCACCCCCCATCTCAGTCACTATGATTAAAAAATATCCTACATTAATCAATCTGAAAGGAATTCACCTATATGCAAAAGTGACCCAAGGTGTTGTGAAAGTTGTTTTATGCTAATCTTCCCTGTTAACTGTAATTTGGTTGTATCTTAAAAAATATCAAGCATCAAAATCATCTCAACACCGGTTACTACCTGGAGAACCTGATCCATGACTGGCAGTGGATAATTATCTTTGAGGGATTCTTGGCTAATATTCTTGAAATCTACATAGATTCTAATTTCACCATTTTTCTTATGAACTAGTAATATATTGGCTAGCCAAGTTTAATCTTGGATAGGAAAAATAATACGATCGTCAAACATCTATTTTAATTCTACAATAATCATTCTTATGATTTTAGGATTATATTTTCTCAATTTTTATTTGAAAGGGTTTGCATCAATCTTTAGAGGAACTGTATGTTGCATCTCTCTAGGATGAAAATACTTAAGGTCTACGTATGAATACGTGAGTATATCAATATACTTATGGAGAATGATATCAAACTTATATTTTCAGCAAGGTAAGAAACATTTTTCAATATTTATTAACCTAAAATGTTTCTATGAACGAATGTTTACTTTTTTATAGTTGATAGATTTAAGATTTCCTTTTTGCATCTTAATCTTTACAAATCTATCATGTTTATCAAATAATTCTTCTAAAGAGACTAGGCCTTTAGGAATTTTGTTTCCTTTCAAATTGATAACACCATATTCATCCTGTTCATCAATGATTTAATCCTTTGACATATGAATTGAATATTATCTATATAAGGAATCACTACCTTTAAAGTATAAATTTATGAAGATGTTTGCTTTCTCAATGAAAGAGATAATCTGTTGATCATCATTGCAAACTTGCCAATTATTTGCATTGTCTATGATGCTTAGTCTATTCATTAGTTTAATTGTATATTTTTCTATACCAATATCTACATGGAGAATCATTAAAGAAGTTGATACTGCTAAGGCATCAAATTTAGAGTTATGTTCTTAAGGAATTTTATTAATAGATAAAGCATCAAATATATCGATGTTATCCTAGAATTTATTCCTATAATATCTTAGATGATCTTTTTTTACTTGGTATTAACCTTTTACCTATTTTATAAAGAGTTTGGCATCACCCAAAACTTTCAAATTCTTGATTCCCATATTTTCTATTGCTTGTATTCCCTACAAAAGTGCTTCATATTTAGATATATTGTTGGTACAATCAAACTATAACTTATAGGAAAAAGGAAAAATTTCCTTAGATGGAGATATTAAGATTAATCTTGCACCTGAACCTATTGATGAATAAGTACCATTAAACTCCATCATCAAAACATCATTTAGATTTGATTACATGATTTCTAGTAACTCTATATCTTTCTCTATCATCAAAATATAGTTATCAATTCTTGCATATTTATACAAATTATATTCTCTAGGATTATCAACCTTTTTCATTGTGTACTTTATTTTCAACTCAAGTTCCAAACATAATTTGAATCTTTTTACTAGAATCATAGCATGTGATAAATCTAGTTGGATTTTGACTCCCAATTCTTTGTAAAACATTCTACCCAAAATAATGCCATAAGCTACTATAATATCTATGATCAAAATATTGATTTTGATTCATTTTTGAGGAAAAGATGCCAAAACCACTTATGTATCTTTAATCTGTCCAATGAGTAGAACTTATTTTGCCTTCATGGAATAACAATGCCCAAAGGTTTTATTATAGGTTAGGCCAAGAGCATGAGAAACTTTGGTAGGCATGAAATTATCTAAGGCTCTTGTGTCAATGATACAATTATTGAATTTTCATCCCTTGAGGAATAGGGAAATGTAGAATGAGTCAAATTTATTGGATTTAGAAGTGGCTAAAGCCATTGAGTTGACTTGATTTTAAGCAACAACGTTAGTTAAAATTTCTTTTAAATTGGCTTTTTTAGCATTTGGAATTTTACCTTTGATGAAATCAACTTACCTATCCAATTATTTTGGATATGTTCTCAATTACTCAACTTGTGACATCTGAATCTTGGTTTTGTTGACATGATTAATTATGTCAAAAATAGGTAAATAACCAAAAGGGGTCTCAATAGGTTTAGAAGTATTGATATTAGATGAAATACCTATTATTGGTTGCTTTCCTTTTATTTAAATTAGTAGGGTAGTTCTTCATGGGAGGATAAACTTTGAAGTTTCCTCTTGTGAATCATTGGACTACTTTTTTTGATTATGAGTTCTAGTGAAAACTACAAATAATTGACTATTCATATCCCCAACACTCTCTTCATAGTCATCTTCATCTGAATTATATTCTAGGAATGTGTTTATATATTTTCCACCATGTTCTTAAAATTCACATTATTGAAGTTATGGGTTTTATGATTCATTCTCTTCTTCAACTTCTTCATATCCAAATATTTCTTCAATTTCTAAAACTGTGTTCATAGGTGCATTAGTGTTTTGCTAAGGAGGGGACTCAAGTGCAATTTTTTGTTGATGATATTTTAGTCTAGGATGATCTCTTTGAAAAGGAACATAGTTCTTCCTTGAAATATGTTGGTACAGAGCTTCAATGGTCTTCTACGGTATTTTTTTTAGGGCCATTATATTATTAGTCATATTCTACAAGATTTGTTCTATTGAAGATTGTCTTGAAATATATGCATTATTATTTAAAGGCTCTTTTTTAAGTTTTTCAAACATTATCATGTCATCTTCAATGTTAATAGCCAAATCTTGGGCTACTTCCAAATCTACTACCCTAGCCCTCCTCAATTGATAACTTACTTTAGCTAGCTAAGAGTTGATATAGAAGCATTTTTTATTTTTGTCTATAGTTCACGTAGTGGATGGTAGCTTATTTAATAATCTATTAAATTTGGAAATAAAATTTCTCATCGGATTATAAACTTATTTTTCTATTTGTGTAAGCTGAGCAAGCAAAGCACAAACATCTTTGGCTAGTTTTAAATCTGTTCTCAAATTTAGTCTTCATAGTATTCTAATTATTAACAGATCCTGGAGTGAGGTGGTAAAACCAATCTATATCTCTAGCATGTAGAGTTTTGATGAATAGTATGATGGAAATATCTTCATGCTCAATGCCCAAAATTCCACATGCAACATTCAAGACTACAAGGTGTTTGTTTAAATGTTGTTTTCCATCTCCATGAAATATTGGAAAGTTATTTCTTGATCCCTTTGGAAGGTCGTGTAATTGTCCTATAGCCAATGGTCCAATCACATTTCCCCATGGTAATTCCATAGTTTTAAAAACTATTTGTAGTGGAATAATGGCTCCTAATAAGATAAGATTTTGGCTTGTCAAAGTTCTTCCTTTAGGTTGTTTGTTTTTCTTAGAGGTAGAGGGAAGACTAGTTGTTATTTTAACTTTTCTTTGATGTTCAAAGCTCAAATTGAAGATAGAATGTTCTTGTAACTAATAAAAAGGGTTAAATTCACCTTTCAACTTATTATCTCTAGTAAATCTCTTTGCTACCAATTTATAAGAAAGTTACTAGTATTGAGGTGTAGGTTGAAGTTGAAGAGCTCTTTGAGCTGGCCTTCTTTACCATACTCTTCATGCAGCTAATGCTTATACTCTCTATAATAAAATGAATTGATCTTATTATTATTATAAGATTTCAAATACTCTATGAAAATGTGTTAAACTTATCCTATTATCCCAAGTGAAAGTTCTCAAATATGATAAAATGTCCTCTTGAGTTTGCATTATCCAGTTGAGATTAGGTTGAAAAACTAGAGCTTGAGTTGTTTGAATTGTCATGAGAAGAAACTATGGTTGTAGGAAGTCTTTGATTATATATATGAATTACTCTTTATGTCTATCTCCTCGCTTGTCTTCTTGAATCAATCTCAAAATTTCTCTGGGTAATGGCAATATGTATTTCTTCTATATCTAGTTCTTCCCTAATAATATTAAATTGATCATTGATTAGTCTATTGTCAAAAGTGAACAATCAAAATCTTTCATCTAGGTCTTCTTCAAAATCTTATTCCTAATTCAAACCAAGTTGATAATTTGGATTTTAAAGGCATGAAATGGTCATATGTGAGTTTAATGATTCTGAGTTGCTAGACAAACTATATGGGCCTCTCTTCATGCACATATTATTTCTAATATTTTGGCATGTTCTAACTCTTGATTTAGGATGGATAGGATAAATTGAAACTGGGTTATATAGTTTTCATTAGAATCCCAAAATATTTGTCTAAAGTTTAGCACAATATCTAAGTAGATTGGTCCAAGTCTAACTCAAGCTATTGGAGTGGTCCTTGAGATGATGACAAAGTCATATGGATTAGTAAAATATAGGTAACATGAAAGTTTCAAAAGTGTGTGCCATAGTTGGTGCCAAAAATTTTTGGCATGCAAATTTGTTAGGAGGACAATGTTAGGAATTGTTTAGTCCTTATAGTAAATTATAATTATTATAATGTGAATAATTATGAGAGTAATAATTCATTGTTAGTTATATTTGGTTAGTAATTTATTTTCATAATATTGTTACAAAAATATTAAGAATATAGATTAGAATATAGTTAGCTGTGATATATTTTTATATGCTATAATAATATTACTATATAGGAGATTGAGTATTCATAGGGATTTGGGTGAGATATTGGTGGAGATATGTTCTCCATGATTATAGGAATAATTTTATATAAATTTGTAATGTCCCAAATGAATAATATATAAAAAATAATTATGATGTGAGAAATATAATTTGTTTTTTATTATTTTTGTGTTAGGTTTACTCAGATTTGAACCAGTTTCATTATCTAGTATCAGAGCATGGACATCCTGCCTATGATGGATTAATAAGCATGAAGGGGTATCCATTTATTTTACTTTCTCATATGGATAAAAGATAAGGTTTTTATTTTCATAGATTTTTGTACAAGATTATGCTATCAGAAGTTATATTTTAAATGTTAGAAAGATTGCAATCTATAAATTTGAAATCTACAAGTAATAAATCCAAGAGGAGGATGACGTATTCTATGCTAGAATGACTTGTTGAAATCCATCCTACTGTATGTTAATTATGGTTTTGACAAACACCTAATTTGTCCAATGTTTTAATTGATATAAACCTTGATAGATCTACAATGATCTAACTATCCAAGTCCCATAGGTTTTATCTCATCTAAATTTGGCCAACATCATCTCAATTTGCACTATCCATTATTAGAATCATGAATTCTTCAGGAAGACTCAACATTTGAATTAACACAATAACCATGAATCTAATACATGATAGATATCTTTGTGTTATTTTTGGTTGCATCATACACTGGTTTAGATCTGTTCATCAAGCATTTAATAAAATTTGTAGTTTCGACATTGTCTACTATAAAAGTTTACTGATTGTAAAGTGTGTCTACTTTTATGCTCGACATCAAAGTTTTTTGTAGGTACATCGATATCATCAAATTAAACACTTGATTTGGATGCATCAAAATGGATCATGATCTCCCCAACAATTATTATTCATTGAGCCATCATAGATTCACTTTGGAATGGGACATGTCTTTCTCTTAGCTTAGATTTGGGCATAATTTTGTTGTCCTACCTCTACCTTGGACATCTAAATTACAATCCAACTACATAAATCTTGGCCTGTCAATAATCAACCATTATCATTCCAATCAAAATCAAAATTTTATGTCCTCATTTAGATTTCATTCAATTTGAGTAACAACAACATGCGGAGTTCAAGTAAAAAATCTACTATGCATCTGATTCAAGGTACTTTTTATAGTATAACTAGATCATGAATTTTTAACAATCAACAAGGTTTTATTTTATGTTTATTGGTTACAAGTATTTCAATTTAGAGTTTGTCAATTGAGTCAATTAATAATTTATTTAATATATTTGTAATAGTATTTTTTGTCTGTCATGGATTTTTTGGTGGTCATATGTTTTAAATTGTCAAAAATACAAAAGTGTCTAGTAAAGTGGTTGTTTTAAATAATCATTTATTGGTTATTTTTTATGTATAGAGTGTCATTTGGTAAAATACATAAAGTAAAAAATGTAATGACATGTCAACTAATTGAGTCCTATTTTGGTTCAAATAGTTGGTCAAAAGGTTATTATAAAAAGTATTTTTTTATTAAGTCATTGTCAAATATGTTAATAAAGTATGTTGAAGTCTAAAAACTCATGTTGTGTAAAGGATTCAATTTTGGAAGACCTCGATGTCCTAAAAATTTATTGTCAAAATTGTGGAGGGGGAGTTTCTTCTTTTGAGCCTAAAATTCAAATTTGCCGAGTGAGCAACTTTACCTATTGGAGGCTGGAGGATACTGGAGTATGGAGGCTTTATATGCCTCTAATTAGCCACTAATGAAGGGACACTTATGCTATAATGGTACACACACACACACACACACACACACACACACACACACACACACACACACATTATACTTGTTTGTATGTGT
Organism: Torreya grandis; assembly: GCA_037957365.1. Taxonomy (NCBI): domain Eukaryota; kingdom Viridiplantae; phylum Streptophyta; class Pinopsida; order Cupressales; family Taxaceae; genus Torreya; species Torreya grandis. The sequence continues at coordinate 2,128,955 of JARHVA010002727.1, forward strand.
GACAAATAAGAGGTGTATTGCCTATTTTCCCACTTAGTGTACTTCATAAAAAGGTGTTAAAGAGATACATGAATGTGAAAATAGTTAGAAGAGCATCTAATTGTAGATATCCTTTGACTACCTTACTTATTTATGAAGATGATTGGACAGTGAAATGTTTGTTGCATTTATATGGAATAAATATGAGATGCATTATTTACATAGCAATGGTGGTGTGCATCAATATTCAAATAATTCTATATAGAATTAAGAGTATGCATTGGCACACAGTTCTATTTGAGCCATTTCTTGGAGAGATAGGAGTGAAAGTTGAACAGATGGTTCATATTGGTAAGTTCTCGCACTGTTTAAGTTGATGCAGTTCCCTCAATGAATGGTTGATGGTAGATGTTTATATTTGAAGTTTCCACACTAATTCAATTGATGTGTTATTGACAGTGAATGGTTGATAAAAAGTTGATGTGTTCTTTCTTTACTTTCATTAAGCCCTTTGAAACTCAAATTACCATGTAAGACATAAGGGGGGGATATTAGAAAATGTTTAGTCCTCACAATAATTTCTAATTATTGTATTGTAAATAATTATGAGAGTAATAATTTATTTTTAGTTATATTTGGTTAGTAATTGGTTGTCATAATATTGTTACAATAATATTATGAATATAGTCTATTATGATATATTGTTATATGTTATAAAAATATTAATCATATAGGAGATTAAGTATTCATAGGGATTTGGGTGAGATATTGGTGGAGATATGTTCTCCATGATTATAGGAATAGTTTCCTATAAAGTGTAATGCACTGAATGAATAATATATAAAAAATAATTATGGTGTGAGAAATATAATTTGTTTTTTTATTATTTTTGTGTTAATTTTACTCAGATCTAAACTAGTCTCTTTAGATAAATTGATGACTTTTCATCAACAACATTGGGAACAAAGTTCCTCTCCTATTAGTAGGTGGAGCTACCTTTATTGAAAGCTAAAATAGGAAAGCAAAAAATATTTACAAATAATGGAATGCAAATCATAGGGTATTAATTTTAACTTGAAAGTATGAAAATGAGTTTTTAGAAAGGAATATGCACACACACACACACACACACACACACACACACACACACACACACACACACACACACACACACACACACACACACACACACACACACACACACACACAGAGAGAGAGAGAGAGAGAGAGAGAGAGAGAGAGAGAGAGAGAGAGAGAGAGAGAGAGAGAGAGAGAGAGAGAGAGAGAGAGAGGTAAATTTGCCAAGTTAGAAACTAAGACTAGATGAAAGTGTTGAGAAAAATATTGACTTTCAAAGGGAGAAAATATATCTCATTCAATGTCTTGAAAATACATAATCACATCCCTAGGAATATGAAACATAAATTAGAAAACTATTTAAATTTGATAAAAAAATGAATAGCCATCTATATTTTTTAACAGAAATAATAAAGAAATTGTCTCTATTCCCACTTCGATAGAAACTTTTTAATATAATTTCTTATTCTTAATAGTTTGATATTTGTAACAATGAGAATAAAAATAAAATACATTGAATTAAGCAAAAGACATAATTCAAAATATATTACTAACATAAAGTTTAGGAATAACTCTTTGTATTGATTTATGAAGAGTAGAATGTTTGATCTCCCTTTACAATGCTTTGCCAAAATTCTATCTATTTTCAACCCATAATATGAAGCCATAACTTGTATTTATAGGATAAAATTGGTGGTTATGGTGCAAAACCACATATTTTTCCCTTTTATAGGGTTGAAAAAACACCAACAAGAAATTACAACTTAAAATGGTGTAAATTGTTTTTGAGCATTTAGAACCACTTAAGAAAAAAATTTAGAGTTTTTGAACTACTTACAAAAACACATTATCAATTTGCACAACTTGAAAAATCAAGTTGGAAAATTAAAAAGACAATTTACAAAATGACATTAGACATTTACAAGGGAAAAAAGAGCGTAACAATACAAATTAGGTTCAAATAAATAAGAGAAGAAAATACAGAGACACTAAATACAATTCTTCATTCTTCTTACTGTTGTATTGACAATTCTTTCCCTTTCAGAAAGTCATCAAACCTTTGGAGAAATGACCTAATCAAATATTAATTTGGTCCATCTATGTACCTATAGGTAATTTCTATTGAGTAGTCTAACTCTTTAATTTATTGAAGCTTGCCTTGGAGACTTTTTATCTTCATACTCAGATTATCCACATTCACTTGACATTTAGCTAACTAGCAAAGTTATTCATGACCAAATGCAGATGTTGGATTGACAATGTCCTAAATTCACTCTTTGAATTCTCCAATCATAATTTCAATTGAAATTATATTCCCATTTTGATCTTTATCATTAATAAAAGGATAATTCATTTACTTGACCTCAATGTTGATTTCCATCATCACATCACTTTCAAGTGACCTTGCATTGTTGAATTTTTGAAGACACTCTTGAAGAGATTGGATTCTAAATTTAGTATCCCAAAGAAATTCAATTTGATAGATGATTTATTCCTTATTGATCATTCCCTTTTTAATAAGCTTAACAAAAGAAAATTTTGAGAGTTTGACCAAATTGGGAATGAATTCCTCTTAATTTTATTTCTCCTCAGCATATCCAATTTTATTTGTTGTTAGCTATTCATATTATGATCAAAATTTAGATAACATTGTTATCATAATGAGAATTTTCTGATTTTTCTTGATTAGCAACCTTTTCAATCCAATCTTTCATTTCATTTCCCATTTGACCCACTTATCTTCCTTTTTTTAGTGTCTCAACATGAATATTTGATTAAGCGATAGCTGGTTGAATTGGCTTGATCAATCTCTGTATCACTGAGTTTAATTATTATACCTTTTCTTGTAGTTCATCTTTAGTTGCCTTATATTTATCCATTTTTTCAAAAATGGTACCAATCATCAACTGTATGTCCCTTCTCATCCCTTCTTTGGTTAATTTTCCTAAATGAACCCTATATACCTGGTAATATTCAATACTAATTTTTGACTTATCCATTTCAATTGTAATAATGGCCACTTTTGCATATATTTCTCCCTTTTCATCTATTACCATTCTCAAAAATGTTATCGCTTTCTTTGGCCTCTTTGAGAAAGGAATTATCAATGTTCTAAAATCTATCTCATTTGTCTCAATAAATTTTATTGTTTTCTTTGCTACTATGGACAACCAATCCAAAGTTATCATGCTTGAGGAAGGTAATGGGACATAAGTTGAGACTGGTGGAACAAGCTTGGCTAGAGTTGAAGAAGGTATTTTCTCAGTTAGGGCACCTTGGAAAGCTGTTTCTATTTATTATTTTGTATTGATTTTATTAATAAGAATTAATAGAGAGGAGACAAGAGGCAATTTAGGATTCAAGGGAGAAGATGAAGAGATATAAGTAACCTCTTGTGATGGGAAAGTAGGTGATATAGGGATCATTGTATCTTTTGAAGCTAAATTTTTTTGAGTTGTATTATCTACCAGTTCTTAAGAAAATGGGAAACTATCAATGGGAACCTATTGAGGAATTGAAATTTTAGGAGAAGAAGAGACATTTCACCTAACATATTTTTTTTTAGCTTGATAGTTTTTCATGGTTTAACATCTTGTTGAATAGATTAAGGTTCATGCACCTTTTTTATCATTGAGGGTTATCCACTTGGACCTATTTCATCTATCTTTTCTAGTTTATCATATTGATTTTAGAAGCTACCAAATTTATCTTCCCTAAGAGGTGTAGGGAAATAAATATTTGAAACATCCACTCCTTTTCTCTTCAACCACCTAAGAGTTTTGTCAAGTATCATTCTTATTCTACTTCTTAGAGAAGTAGATTCTATTTTATCCCAATGGACTACAAGCAATGGTTTTGTCATGACACCTTATTTTTTAGATATGTTGTCTCAAATGACCTATCATCCACCAGCTGATTTGGCACTTTCATTATGCCAAATTTGAATATTTATTTCATGGTAAACCATGAATAGTCCTTGATCCTCACTGATTTATCATCATTGTAATCCATCCAATAGTCTTAAAAATGTGGAAGATGTTGATATGAAGTCCAAGATTGTGATCAATTATGCCCTTATTATCAAATGAAAATGTACTTTCAAATGTCTTAAGGTTATTGAGAGACATGTACTGTTCAACTATTTTGGCCTTTACTATTGAAGGGAAAATATATCTGACAATTAAGATTAGAAATTTGATTCTTGTTTTATATCAACTTGTTAGGAACTTGTGTGTTTCAACAAGTTGTCTTGTCAATTCCAAAAAAATTACCACTTATCACTGACATATCATGGGATCATATAAGGATCAACTTTGAAACCATTGATTCTCAAAAAATTGAAGGTTGGAAACTTTATGAACCAATTTATCCATCTTTCTATCTCTGTTGTAGTCACAATTGATATTCTCATGTTGAAGAGTTTCTTTTCAAACAACTAAATGACAAAATGAATAAAGCAATCATTTACCCTTATGAAGTGATAAATATTTTCCTTTAATGTCAGTCAAGGATAGAAATCATACACCACTACTTTCTAAAAATCACCCAATGTATGCAATCCATCAAAATATCTTTGACTCATTACAACATAAATGAGATATGAAGTCATATAGAATTTTGATGTGAGTTTTACCTCCATGAGCTGCTTATGGATGACAAAGCTGATCAACTGTCCCTAATTGATATATTGCTTATTTATGAGGACAATCCAAATGAATATATACATCCATGTCTGAAATTTATTTACAGTCTAATTTCCCACTATTGTATGGAATAATGTAATCACTATCTCATTTTTAAAATTGAACATTGTAAGATTTTTTGGAAGCCATATGGAGGAATGTTTTGGCTTAGTCAACCATGAATTATTGAATAGTTTAGCACATGCCATACTATTATCATTCCAAAAGATTTTGGAGGACTTAAGAGTCAAATACACAAAGTATTTATGATCTGGAAGGTGAAAAGCATTGTCAATCTATTTAGGAACAAAACTCATTACCAATTCCCCTTATGAATCTCTTACCTCCCTTGTCTCTAAGTTATAGTTATTTGCCACGAATAAGACTAGCTCAGGATACTATAATAATATTATGAATGTTGTTACTTATGGCAATCCACTATGACAAATACTTTGACCAAAATCTATCTTATGTACCATATTCATTCTTTCCCAAAACTCGTCTAAGTCAATGTGACTTAGATCAATGTCAGTGATATTTTCAGCATTGGACTCAAGTGGTGAAAGAGGTGTCATGCCATGAAATTGATACTTCATGGTTTTTTTGTATTTACTCAGAATCACCTTTTCTAGAGTAGGAGATGAAGACATCAAATCTTACAAGAAAATTGACAATTGGGTGATATTTATGAAAAAGCTTTTTGTTTGAAAAAATGATGAAATTAAATAACTTAAATCCAAAGCAAGTTATCTAATCACAAATGGGATTCCATACTCACAAGTTATCCATGAAAATTAATCCAACACTTTTAATACTACCTATATGAAATTCAAATTTCCTCTAACCAATTTTCCCATTTATAACTGTTCCTGTTCAATCTCTTTATGTTGCTTATTTGGCAAACTTCCCTAGTAAATAGAAATGGTTTGATTTTTTAAAAAAAATTTCATTTTCAATTTTAAAATATTCTCCCTTATTCTTGAGTTAGCCAAAATATTAAAAATCAATTACCAACTGATTTTTACCAAAAAAAAATTAAATCTTTGAGCTCCCTGAAAGAAAATGTTTTTTTTATAAAATTTTTAGGTGAAAATAATTTAAATTGTGATTTTTATTTTTGCAAATAAAAAACCTGTAATATATATATATATAAACAATTCTTATCTTCCCCTAAGAGGTGTAGTTTTTTGAAATTTCACTTTCTATTTTCAGAAGTGCCACATAACCGTACAATTCTCAATTTGCAAATAAAAATGATTAAAACCCACTATTTTCAATTTTATACCCTCTTTCACTAAGTCCAAGCAATCTAAAATCTTCCCATATGAAGCCAAAAGTTTCACCACTTTTTAATTTCTTCCTCCACCAATTCACCTTGGTTGTACCACTCAACTTTAAAAACAAACAAATGTATCATTCATTTTTTTAATGTTTCAAACCCAGCTAGGTTATACAACTGGGCATGACCAATTCTATTTCTCCCAAATCTCCTTAGCCATATGATTTGGGCATGAGAAGATGAACACAATTCTTCTTTATTTTATTTTTTAATACCTCTTATAGACACCAAAATTATGTCACACACACATGCGTAACTCCTTGTGTCAAAACCCCCCTAAGCCCATTTTAATAATAATAGTTAATCTCCCTAACCCATAATTTTACCCCTCACACATTTAATTAATTTAAAATACTTAATTAATTTAATTAAAAACCCCTATTGCCACCTTACATGGACACCTCACCCCATGACTAATTTTCCCCTAATGAGTCACCTCAAGACCTGGTCCCCTCATCCTAACTACCCAAGAGTTATTCCCACTTCCAAACTAAATTCCTAAACAACTACTTCCTTCCTAACCTCTTATTTTTACCATTTTATAATGGGTTTCACACTTGGCATGCACAACAATTTAAAATAGGCCAAAAATAGAAAGGTTTACCTATTCTAGGGCTGTCGACATCGGTCAACCCATGACCAATGTCAGTGGGATTCCCAGTGACATCGGTGGGATCACTGATGTTGGCAATATAAGCCAAACTCTAACCTATAGTTCAAGTTAGTAGAAATTAAGAAAATCAATTCTTACTCTTGTTCAAGCTCTCAGCATTCTATTTTTGACATCCAAGCTTACAATCACCCTACGTAAGTCAATCACAATCAGCAATTGAGCTTTTGAGGACCAACATCATCCGCTTGTTCCCTCTATTTAGGCACTCATGTTTGGAATCCTTGATAGGGACTATCAACCTAACACTTATCATTCAACAACTACCACAACTAAGTATATCACTGATACTGTAGAATGTTTAAATATTTATTCTTCTAGTTCTTTATATCTACCCTACACTACTTTACATACTTTTGACCGTACCCCTGTGAGGGAGTTAAAAAGCTTCCTTGTTTATTTCCCCTTACATGCATACCAAACCTTTGACTAAACTTAACCAAGCCATAAACTCCCTCTCCTAACTCTCTCAACCTCTTTGACCTGATCCAAACCATTTCCTAGACTTGAAAAAGACTTATGCAACCTCCTAGACAATTATTGCCCCTACCAACCTCGACAACCTAATTGACATCAGTGACTTCACTACCAACCTCAAAAGCCTAACCGACATCAGTCACACTCCTACCAAAGTTAGTGATTGTCAATTCCTTAGCCTCTTTAAAACCCACTCAAATAACTTCTAAAGCACCAACAAAGCACCTCACCTGCACCTTGTCACTCTTTTCTATGAACATGTTTTTAAAAATGGTAATCTTATCTCTCTTTCACTCTTTTTTACCTCTCTTTTAGTTATTTATTATTATTTTACCTCTCAAAAGAGGATTTTCATCTCTAGGGAAATTTCACACTTCTCATAACAAGTGCGTAGCTTGGCAACTCACTCATTTATTTGCTAACAAACATCTTATGGTAGTGCTTTATTATTTTTTAGGTAGTCCTCCATGTCAGGACCCCCTGATCTTAAAGAGCATAGTTGATTACCTTTGTATAAGCAACTAAACACAGAATTTAACCAGAAGTAACAAGTAACTAGAAATTCAAAAATAACACAGAATATGAGAGACAATACCCAATTGTATTAATACTCTTCCAAAAAGAATTACAATAAAGAAGATGCCACACTCTTCTTCCCACTCCTCTAGGGTTCCCACACCTCTAGGGCGTACAACAGTAAATCTCTTCAAGAGTTCTCTCTCTCAATTACGGTCACAACAAACAACTCAAACATAGAGTTGTTGTTCACCTCCAACCAGTCAGTAACAATACTGCCAGTACACTGAGTATACACACATACTCAAGTTTGAGTACACAACACACTCCAAGTAGATCTCTCATGAACTTACAACAACCTGCAAATCAAACTAATCTTACTTACACATGTAGATCTCACCTGATCTTGCTATACTACAGATCAACCTGGCCTTGCACACCTACCGACCTAGATCATACACACATGAAGAACCCTTCTAATTCTCCACACTAGCACCCCTATGGATCTTCTACCAGATCTTGCAATAACCAACAGATCTACCTGATCATACACACTTGGCACTGTGGCACTATGAGGAGCTAACCTTGCTCTCTCTATCTAGCACACTTGACAATACAACCCATGAGTCTATTAAATAGATCCCATACAAACAATAATTAGACTTCTAATTAAAAGCATTAGAACCACAGCTCTAAGACTAAAATTAGTCTTTAACATGCAAACAACCCATTCAACAAACTAACTATTCATCAACAACCAGTTCTAGAATGCACAGGCAATCGACGTCAGTCCCTGTCTGTCTGGAGGTGACCAATGTCGGTCGACTCCTGACTGATGTCGGTTGCTACCTATCCACCACTGACCGATGTTGGTCGGCCTAACTAACATTGATGACTGTGACACTCAACAACCTCCATGTTTGCATCTGGGTGAAGCTTTTAGCTCCACAACCTAACAATCTCCCACTTGGAGATAAATAGTTGCACCTGTACCTGTACCTGTACATCATCTAATTTGTTTCCTAGCTTGTATCCTTCTTCAAGCTCAATCTTGAAGACCAACCACCACAAAACCTATGGTGTAACACCTGTCATCCAAGTAACCTTCCACATCTAATTCTACATACCCATGTAGAGAAGTCCCTGACCCTGCATAACATGTTAACCTACTGCTGGTCCCTCTCAGATACCTGAGAACCCACTGAACTACTCTCTAGTGCTTCTTTCCCAAATTGGCTATGAACTTGCTGACAACACCCACTATTGGGGCAACAATAGGTCTAGTACACATGTACTCAACCTCAACATGTGAATTGGGACCCTGTTATGTGAACTGTCCATCCATAGGTGTGCAAACCGGTTCTACATCCTGCATCTTGAACCTCACCATTACCTTATCCACACAATCATTTGGAGACAAAATCAACCTATGACCTTCCATGTCTCTAGAAAAACTCATGCTGAAGAATTTCATTGCTCTCAAATTCTTCATGACATACCACTAAACTAACTTTACCTTTAGCTCAGCAAAACCCTGCATGTGTGAACCCACTACATACAGTAACAGGATAATGTCACGACCACTATCCAACCTAGTAAAATAAACACAATGGTTACAATGACATTGACTAAAGCCATGCTTTGTCATACACCTGTCAAACCTGTACCATTGTCCTATAGCTTGCTCAAGACCATACACCCTGGCCTTTCATCTCACGTGTCCATTCTCTCTCTTCTTTAACCAAGGAATCCATTAATCTCTCAGTGCTTTCATACTGGCTGGCAACTCTACCAAATCTCCCATTTGGTTCTCTTCCAAAGAATTCATGCCATGCTCCCACTATTTCCTAGATCCTACTTGCTCTGCAGTGAACAACAAGTATAAAGAAGGCAAATAACAAATTTGAGGCTTACTTACCCTTTCAATCCTCCATATGGGTGTTTGAGACCCCTTGACAGCGTGCTATCCACCCAAAATCCATTTCCTGGTCGACCCTGGTCTGCACCCAACCGATGTCGAACCCACCTGATCACCAACACTGGTTCCCTGATCGATGTCGGTGTCCACTGGTCACCGACATCGGTTCCCTAACCAATGCCGATAGCCACCCTGATCGACACCATCAACTTTGCCTATCTGCACATGACCAACATCGGTACTTGTTTGTTCGACGTCGATTCCACCTGACCGATGCCGGTAACTATGTTCTCTTGTGAGTGATGACTTTTTACCTGCAAGCTCTCTTTGGATCAAAACCCTGTCAAAACTGCCCTGCTCAGAGTTATTCAGCCTTCTTCACTGATCTCTGTCTATCATCTCCTCCATGAACACCAATGCTTTCCAGTTCTTAAGTTTGTTAAAGACATCTGTCTTCCGCTTAAGAACATGCATCTCCTTCTTTCTCATGTGACCAAGCCTACAAAGTGACATCTTCGCAACAGAAGGAGAATCAGTAATATAGGTAGATAGATAAAGGATACCTACTTTCTTACCACCTACTAATTCAAGTGCATCCACTGTGAGAGTTACTGTGCATCTCTCATCACCCAAATTTCTTGAAGAAATTAGCCTCATCTTTAGAATTGGGACCTGCATGACATCTTTCAACACTCATGTGTTGGTCGTCTGTAATTTCAGCCACACTTCCCCTTTACTAAAACTTTGACAAGGCTCACCAACCCATAAATAAATCTTTCTAAAGTCTCCATGGACCTTAACATGGAAAAATACTCTATTTGGGGCTGCATGGAAAGAGGCAACATAATCTATAAACCAAGATTCTACTTTATCCAAGGAACATACAAGAATAACCAGTGCAATAATACCTACAACACATGCTCCTTCATGTTGATCTTCTACCAACCAACAATCTTTCTTTACCTACTCTTTCTTTCCATAACTCCATAATTGATCATTCTTGCTTTTGAATTCCTCTATACTTTCTTTTGCCATTGCTATACTCCCACTCAATCAGAAACCCCTGAGAGTGACCTATAATCAACAAACACTTAACAAGCTCTGACCACCTATTAGTTGATCCTAGCTCTGATACCAATTGTCAGGACCCCCTGCTCTTAAAGAGCATAGTTGATTACCTTTGTATAAGCAACTAAACACAGAATTTAACTAGAAGTAACAAGTAACTAGAAATTTAGAAATAACACAAAATATGAGAGATAATACCCAATTGTATTAATACTCTTCCAAAAAGAATTACAATAAAGAAGATGCCACACTCTTCTTCCCACTCCTCTAGGGCTCCCACACCTCTAGGGCGTACAACAGTAAATCTCTTCAAGAGTTCTCTCTCTCAATTATGGTCACAACAAACAACTCAAACATAGAGTTGTTGGTCACCTCTAACCAGTCAGTAACAATACTGTCAGTACACCGAGTATACACACATACTCAAGTCTGAGTACACAACACACTCCAAGTAGATCTTTCATGAACTTACAACAACCTACAAATCAAACTGATCTTACTTACACATGTAGATCTCACCTGATCTTGCTATACAGCAGATCAACCTGGCCTTACACACCTTCCGACCTAGATCATACACACATGAAGAACCCTTCTGATTCTCCACACCAGCACCCCTATAGATCTTCTACCAGATCTTGCAACAACCTGTAGATCTACCTGATCATACACACTTGCACTATGGCACTATGAGGAGCTAACCTTGCTCTCTTCCCTCTGAAGGAGCTAGCCTTGCTATCTCTTTATCTAGCACACTTTACAATACAGCCGATGAGTCTATTAAATAGATCCCATACAAGCAATAATTAGAATTCTAATTACAATAATTAGAACCGTAACTTCAAGACTAAAATTAGTCCTTAACATGCAAACAAACCATTTAACAAACTAACTATTTGTCAACAACCAATTTTGGAATGTACAAGTGACCGACATCAGTCCCTATTTGTCTGGAGGTGACCGACATCGGCTGAATGCTAACCGATGTCAGATGCTACCTATCCACCACTGACTGACGTCGATCAGCCTAACCAACGTCAGCAATTGTGACACTCAGGAACCTCCATGTTTGCATTCGAGTGAAGCTTTTAGCTCCACAACCTAACAATCTCCCACTTGGATATAAACAATTGCACCTATACTTGTACTTGTACATCATCTAATTTATTTCTTGGCTTGTATCCCTCTTTAAGCTCAATCTTGAAGACCAACCACCACAAAACCTATGGTGCAACACCTGTCATCCAAGTAACCTACCACATCTAAATCTACATACCCATGTAGAGAAGTCCCTGACCCTGCATAACATGTTAACCTACTGCTAGTCCCTCTCAAATACCTGAGAACCCACTGAACTGCTCTCTAGTGCTTCTTTCTCGAATTGGCTATGAACTTGCTGACAACACCTGCTACTGGGGCAAAAATAGGTCTAGTACACATGTACTCAACCTCATCATGTGAATTGGGACCCTATTTTGTGAACTGTCCATCCATAGGTGTGCAAACTGGTTCTGCATCCTGCATCTTAAACCTCACCACTACCTTATCCACACAATAATCTAGAGACAAAATCAACCTGTGACCTTTCATGTCTCTAGAAAAACTCATGCCAAAGAATTTCACTGCTCCCAAATTCTTCATGACATACCACTAAACTAACTTTACCTTTAGCTTAGCAAAACCCTGCATGTGTGAACCCACTACATACAGTAACAGGATAATGTCGTGACCACTATCCAACCTGGTAAAGTAAACACAATGGTTACAATGACATTGACTAAAGCCATGCTTTGTCATACACCTGTCAAACCTGTACCACTATCCTGCAGCTTGCTCAAGACCATATACCCTAGCCTTCCATCTCACATGTCCATTCTCTATGTTTTTTAACCAAAGAATCCATTCATCTCTCAGTTATTTCATACTGGCTGGCAACTCTACCAAATCTTTCATTTGGTTCTCTTCCAAAGAATTCATGCCATGCTCCCACTGTTTCCTAGATCCTACCTGCTCTGCAGTGAGCAAAAAATATAAAGAAGGTGAATAACGAATTTGAGGCTTACTTACCCTTTTAGTCCTCCATATGGGCGTTTGAGACCCATTAACAGCTTACTGTCTGCCCAAAATCCATTTCTTGGTTGACCTTGGTCTGCACCTGACCGATGTCGAATCCACCTGATCACCGACACTGGTTCCCTGACCGACGTCAGTGTCCACTGGTCACCGACATCGGTTCCCTGACTGACGCCGATAGCCACCCTACCCAACACCACCGACTTTGCCTGTCTACAGATGATCGACATCGGTACCTGTCTATTCAACGTCTATTCCACCTGATCGATGCTAGTAATTGTGTTTTCCTATGAGTGATGACTTTTTACCCATGAGCTCTCTTTGGATCAAAACCCTATCCAAACTACCCTACTCAGAGTTATTCAACCTTCTCCACTGATCTCTATCCATCATCTCCTCCATGAACACCAAGGCTTTCCAGTTCTTAAGTTTGTTAAAGACATCTATCTTTCGCTTAAGAACATGCATCTCCTTCTTGCTCATGTGACCAAGCCTACAAAGTGACATCTTCACAACAAAAGAAGAATCAGTAATATAAACAGATAGATAAAAGATACCTACTTTCTTACCACCTACTAATTCACGTGCATCCACTGTGAGAGTTACTGTGCATCTCTCATCACCCAACTTTCTTGAAGAAATTAGCCTCATCTTTAGAACTGGGACCTACATGACATCCTTCAACACCCATGTGTTGGCCGTCTGTAATTTCAGTCACACTTCCCCTTTGCCAAAACTTTGACAAGGCTCACCAACCCCTAAATAAATCTTTCCAAAGTTTCCATGGACCTTAACATGGAAAAATACTCTATTTGGGGCTGCATAGAAAGAGGCAACAGAATCTATAAACAAATATTCTACTTTATCCAAGGAATGTATAAGAACAACCAGTGCAATCATACTTTCAACACATGCTCCTTCATGCTGATCTTCTACCAACCAACAATCTTTCTTTACCTGCTCTTTCTTTCCATAACTCCATAATTGATCATTCTTTCTTTTGAATTCCTCCATACTTTCTTCTGTCATTGCTATACTCCCACCTAATCAGAAACTCTTGAGAGTGACCTATAATCAACAAACACTTAACAAGCTCTGACCACCTGTTAGTTGATCCTAGCTCTGATACCAATTGTCAGGACCCCCTGCTCTTAAAGATCACAATTGATTACCTTTGTAAAAGCAACTAAACACAGAATTTAACCAAAAGTAACAAGTAAATAGAAATTCAAAAATAACACAGAATATGAGAGACAATACCCAATTGTATTAATACTCTTCCAGAAGGAATTACAATAAAGAAGATGCCACACTCTTCTTCCCACTCCTCTAGGGCTCCCACACCACTAGGGCATACAACAGTAAATCTCTTTAAGAGTTCTCTCTCTCAATTACGGTCACAATAAACAACTCAAACATAGAGTTGTTATTCACCTCCAACTAGTCAGTAACAATACTACCAATACACCGAGTATACACACATACTCAAGTCTGAGCACACAACGCACTCCAAGTAGATCTCTCATGAACTTGTAACAACCTGAAAATCAAATTGATCTTATTTACACATGTAGATCTCACTTGATCTTGCTATACCATAGATCAACTTGGCCTTGCACACCTGCTGACCTAGATCATACACATATGAAGAACCCTTTTGATTCTCCACACCAGCACCCCTATGGATCTTCTACCAGATCTTGCAACAACCTTCAGATCTACCTGATCATACACACTTGGCATTGTGGCACTATGAGGAGCTAACCTTGCTCTCTTCCCTCTAAAGGAGCTAACCTTGCTCTCTCTATCTAGCACACTTTACAATACAACACATGAGTTTATTAAATAGATCTCATACAAACAATAATTAGACTTTGAATTACAATAATTAGAACTATAGCTTCAAGACTAAAATTAGTCCTTAACATGCAAACAACCTGTTCAACAAACTAACTATTTGTCAACAACCAGTTATGGAACGTACAGGTGATCAACGTCGGTCCTTGTCTGTCTGGAGGTGACCGATGTTGGCCGACTCCTGATCGATGTCGGTTGCTACCTGTCCACCACTAACCGACGTCGGTCAGCCTAACCGACGTTGGTGACTGTGACACTCAACAACCTCCATGTTTGCATCTGGGTGAAGCTTTTAGCTCCATAACCTAACACTCCATAGCCAAAGAGGAGTGCTCAAAACATATGGATATGGTGTTCAAATTAAATCTAGGTTTATTCTAATCACTTATCCCCATCCTACTCTTTATTTTCCTTTAAACTTAAAATAGACAAAATTTAGTGAAACATTTCTGGCATGCCCGATGGGACCCTGGAGATTTCTTTGGGTTTATTTCTTGTTTTAAACATTCATATAGGTGCATTATAGTGAAATTTCATTTCTTGCACTTCTTCCTTCTATTTTTTTCTTAAAAACAAAAAAATCAATATCTTATTTCTCTATTTAAAATGCATTAAAATTGAAATTTTCTTTCTTTTCTCCTTGCCTCTAAAATCAATTTATCATTTGATTTAAAAAAAAAAAGAGAATCCCTTATTTACTTCCTTTTGCATGTACATTAGGATAGTAAAATTCATACTCTATTCCTTTTTCCTCTATTTTCATTAAAATCTAAACATTTCAGAATTAGGTTTAAAACTTAATGCATTTCAAAGTTTGCTTGGTGCATATTAACTCACCTAGTTAATTACAAGCATTTTGAATAAATCATAGTACACCTATGTTACACAACCAAATCATGTTCACATAAACAAGCATCCAAAATGACCTGAGAAAAGGCCCATCAATATTTCATCACCTAGTGGATCACCTATCCTACTTGGATTTCACCATCAAGGGGAGAACCCACTCCATTTTCTCGTGGAGTATAATCTCTAGATAGAAGGTATATTTTGGCTAAATGGCTTGGCTCGGCTTCAAGTTCATGAAGTGTAGAGAGAACACTCCTATAATAAGCCATATACATGGTCGAACACATATTTCCTCTTGAGCACTAAAACTAATCTAAAACTAGCTCTAGATTGCTTTCTAGTACCTTCAATAACCAAATTCTCTTCTCACTATCTAATTAAGGCATAAGCCAACACGAGACTAAAAATTAATCTCTAGGATTTAATAGTTGCTAGTTAAATGTTCTTTTTCTGCTTTTCAATTACATTCTATATTTTTTGAGTTGGTAAGGATGATTTTCTATTGATTCAAAAAATCAATACTATTTCTAAATCTCAGTTTGTATAACCTATTATCTCAGGTTTTTTTAGTGTTCTTCTCTCTTACATAGACCTTTTAAATCCACTATTTTACCTATTTTTAGCTTCTAATTTCTTAAAACATTAGATCTTCCATTTTTTAGGATTTTATAGTGATCGACATCGATTAAAACTACTGGTATTGGTAGACTTTACCTACCAACATTAGTTATTCTATTGATGTCGATGACCTGTTCCTACCGACATAGGTCATATCTATCAATGCTAGTGATTGTGTAGTTTCATTTTCTCAAAATAACAAGCTAAAATAACCCATTTTCTTGCACTCAAACTTGGTTTTTCTTTATTATATTTTAAATATAGAGTAGTAAGACTATTTAAAATACCACTTGCATGGTATTGACATGAGCTCAGGCCAAAATTCTTGCCAATTATGCAAGTCGGTAACCACTTCCACCTTCCCTTCTCACTTTCGATCTATCATGGAGCATACTTTAGATACAGAGCATACTCCTAGCCCTAACCAAATTCCCATTGTGCCTGAGGGAGATCAATATTTTGATAAATTTCTTGATCACAATGTGGCATCCCTTCAACATTACCTTGCTATGCGCTGAACCCATAATTCTTTGGGTGACCCAATCTATGGTATGCCAACTTCTTTAATGGAGACAACCTCAGTTTTAGTAACTTCCACTATTTTCCCCATAGTTACCCAAACCGCCACTTCGATGAGTAACACAACTATAAACAACATCCAAAATGTGACATCTCTAACCGCCCAATCCCACCTAAATAATGGTGTAACTTCCCTACTTTCACAACCACAACTAGTTTAGCTAAGTCACTCCCCATCCTAGAATTTAGTGGTACCTATTCCATCCACTCTCACATGTATAATTACCTAATTTATGACTCACCCTTCATCCAATCTAACAATGCCAATACTTTAACCTATAGTAACAACAACCAACCAAGGCATAGTCTCCAACCCCATGGGACAAGTCCCTTTTCTTTCCACACCTCAGCTTATGAATCATTATCTTTATGTTACCCTGACACAACCTCAACAAGCTATGTCATACGCTCCCTCTACTTATTATCAGCTTCCTTATAACTTAGGAGGAATCACCCAAACTAATCCCCCTCTAGACCTCATTAAGATGCTAATGGACAAGATGTCTAATTTAGAGACATCTATTTCTGGTTCAAAGAATGTATTATCTTATGATCAGATATGCAATAAACTAATCCATCCTTCTATTCCTATTCTCTCTTATCCAAGTCAATGAGAAATCCCTAAATTTACTCATATATAGAGTAAAGAGGACCCATAATAACACTTGTGAGTGTTTAGATATGCTTGTTATTTAATAGGACATGATGATGCGTTACTACTTCATACTTTCCCTATCTCTTTCAAGTGCTGCCTTGGATTGGTATAGCTCTATACCTCAACACTCCTTTTTCTCATTTACCCAACTTGCACAAATATTCTTAGACCATTTCTCTATTAACATTTCTAAGAAGGTTCTATAACATACCTTTATTCTATCAAAAAATTTGATGATGAGTCTATTGCTAATTTTATCACTCATTAGAGAAGCTTGATCAATCAACTCTCCTTATCCTTACCCTAACCTGATCTTATTGAGATTTTCTCAAGGGCATGTGCTAAGCACATCTCATCCACACTTTGGGTACAAAATTTCCACACATTTGATTAAGCTTATACAATGGCATGAAAACTCGAGGTTCATGTTATTGATGAAGGCAAAGTTAAGTTGCACAGTAAGAATCCCCATACCAAGACAAATGACTCCCCCTTTAAAACTTATCCCTCTAATCAAAAGGATAAAGGCTCCACCAATGCATTAGTCATTAAGTTAGCCTCTTCCACAACCAAAAACCAATCGAATTCTTTGACTTCTCAAAATCTGACCAAGCAATTCCAACAATGGTATGAATAAAGATAATACACTCCTATTGGGGAGCCATATACATCCATCTTAGAGAAACTATTGCAACAAGGTGTCATAACCCTTCTTCAGATTAAACATCCTATATAGTTTAACCCTTCCCTTCATATCCCAACTTGGTATAAGGAAGATGAGTTTTACAGTTACCATCGAGTTAAAGGCCATAACTCTAATGATTGCAAGACACTCAAGAACATTATTCAAGATACGCTTGATAGAGGTGAGCTCATCTTGGATAATCCTAATGCACCTCCTAATCAAAATATGGATGTGTTCGAACACCCTTTTCCTAACCATTCACCTAACTAAAATATTTTCCAATCCATAACTAACTCAAGTGATCATAATAGCCATAGGTTAATATGGTCTTTCCTTTATCTTCAGTTCAACCTGCCCATCAACAAGAGATACCTATTTCATCGACTCCTCCCCCACATTCCATGGCATCTATTTTTCCTATTCTTACTCCTCAAATAGAAGATCCTATTTCACCCATTCCACTCCCCCGAGAGGAAGATCCTCCTTTGCCACTCTTTTTTCCACCTAAGGAGCTTGTAATCCCAATTCCATTTGCACCAAATTACCTATCCTCTTACTAATTGAAGACCACACTCTACCTATCCCTTAACCACATGTTGAAGGGAACATCATTCCTACATTATACCCTTTTGAGGAACTTTCTTCCCCTATTTATCCTTCACCTATAGAGAGTGGTACCCCACCCACTTCACCATTACACCTAGAAGAGTCCATATCATCTACTTCCATAGAAGATGAGAGACCTATTTTGCCTACTCCAATTACACCACTCTTACCCCTTGATTTATATATGGAGGGTCATACTTTACCCATGCCTCACCCACATGTTAAAGGAGCCATAATACCTATGCTTGACCCTCTTGAGGAACCTACTTATCCTACCTATGCTCTAGCCTTGGTAGATCAAGTCTCTTCTCCCATCTTTGTCGAAAAGGACTGCATTACAGTTCTTTCTCATCTTTGGCCCAAAGTAGTAGAGACTAACAATTTCCCTCTTTCTTAAACACTGTAACTTTCTAAAAACACAACTGTAAGGCCTACGTCAACTTCATCAAAACCCTTCTCATGTTTGGTAAAAAGTCTACAATTTTTTGACTCCATGAAGCTTGACCATGTAGAATTTTGGGAATGGCTTAAGACTTTATATCCAACACAATGAATGTCGACCTTTACAACCAATCCCCTTACTACCCTTTACCCTAAGGTCTTTGACAAACCTATAAATTATTCACTAAAATCAACTAAAGTTCAACCATTTATGTTAGAACCCTCATCCTCATAGGAATATATTACATTAAAGTAGATCAAGTCCTTAGGTGTATACCCCATTTCTAATTTAATTCATCCATAGGTGAATTTATATTTAACTCCTCAACCATAAATTAGAGTTTCTCACCCTATAATATAGAATAATGTTAAGCCGCTTAGACCTCACCGATCCCTTCTTCAACCCTCAACTTTACCATCCATTTTGGGACCTCACCCTTCTAATTTAGTTAGATAATCATCTAACTAAGCCAAAAAAAAGGTTAAGCTAGCTCCACTCCTACCTTTGCCATCTGGTATACCTCTCACATCTAAAAATAATAAAGTGATAGAAAAACATGTAACTCCACCATCTCTAAACAAGAAACCACATAAAATTACCTTTCCAACACCAAAATAAAAAAAAGGTCTCCACTCGTCTTAGTACAACAAGTGCAAGCCCACTTGTAGGCTCTCAAAGCTTTTTATTACATCAGTTATTGCAACCTTCCATAATAAATATTCCTCCCACTAAGCCCTATAGTCCTCTTGGAACAAATCCATCTTGGTTTGATGATACATAAGTGTGTTTATATCATCATTCACCTAGACATGATATTGAGAATTGTAAAGATCTCAGAATGGTTATTCAACAACACTTTGATGTTTACACTATTTTTGATGACACTACCATTAACCTTCCTATTATTCCACCTTTAGCATCTAATGTGCCTCCTACTCTTCCACCTAAATTCAAACCCAAAGATGTCATCATCACCTCTTTACCACCTCCTTCACCAACTTTTTAAATCAATACAGTTAATGTGGCCACATGGTCACAAAACCAAAAAGATAAAGTAAGGAAAAGGTCACTACACCTTGGACCCATCCCTTCACCAAATAAACTCCCCTTCTACACCCTAATATTTCCATCTTGGGTGCTCCTAAAACAACATCTTCAGATGTTATTCAAAGCTCAATGGTGAAACAACTTCACCAAACTCCTGTGAAAATGTCTTTGTATGAGTTAATCCAAAGCTCATCCCAACATCATCAAGATTTGACTAGTGCTTTGTAAGTAATTAAGGTAAAATCAGATGATCCCTAACCTCTTATATCTTTGGTTGGCTCCCTTAATTTTATCTCTATAATTTCTTTTAGTAATTTAGAAATTCCACTTCAACATCCTGAAGATCAAGATTCTGCCCTTTTCATTACCGCATATATTAATCAAACTCATATCAAGAGAGTTATGATCAATGAGGGAATAAATACTAATATATTTCCACCCATGCCTACAAAAATCTAGCCCTTATCAACAATTTCATGTCTCAAACTGATGTGGTACTCCATTCCTTTATTGATACTACAACTACTATGGTGGGCACTGTTGTCTTACATATTCATGTAGGTCCCTACATAATTCTCAAGATCTTCTATATTGTGGAAGGAGAGTTTCAATATAACATACTACTTAGATGACCTTGGATACATGCTATGGCATGTGTACCCTCAAATTTTCACTACTATGTTAAGTTTGAACATGATGGACAAGTACATGTTATACCTACTGACCCACCTCTATTTAAAACATGTAATATGACCTATAGTCCCAATGATGTTCTCATCCCATTGAAAACATCATGTTATTTGCATGATGCTTCTAAAGCTTCCACAAGCTCCACTCCCATAGTTACATAGATACTGACAACATAAATTCCTGACAAAGATCCCATGGAGGAGACCTTTCAATGATTGTCACTTGGTGAATATCATTTGTTGACACTCGACATGTTCTATACTCCACAAGAATATAGATGGCTTCACATGCACCCAAATTATGACCCCCATATTTGGATGGTCATCCCTTATGGTTCATCTAACCTTAAAACCAATTTCATGTATGGGGGAGTTTATCAAGCTCCTGCTGTCAGCAATCCATCTTCTTCACCACAACCATTTACTTGTGACTTCTCTTTCCTGAGTAACCCTAGATTCTCTCACACCTACATATATAGGTGTGCCTAAAAAGGATTTGTTTTGGGTAATTATGAATAAGGTGTCCACATGCCATTGAATATCCTACTAACAACACCATTAAAAATGCCAAAAAGAGGCCAGGGGTGGGATATGCTGAACTAAATAAACTCACTAAAACCTCCCATGAATCAATTGTCAAAGAACCTATCTCTCCTTCTCCACCTTCTTCTCCATAATCACCTACCAAATTAGATGCATCTATACCTCCTATTTTTTTTAATAAATTCCATCCATTTGGGGCCTCTTACCTATCATCAGGGTAAGGAAACAAGGTCCCTTCCTCTCATTCATCCTAAAATAATTGATGAAGATTCTCCCACTATTAACACTATTAAATGTCAAGATGATGATGCAATTCTCACCTACAAGGGTGAAGATGATTCCTATATCCAATGATCACTCCCATCTAAAATGTAAGCTATGTTAAATGAGTCAACTATTAACATCAACCTGCTCTCCCATGATAACCTTCACATCCTCAAGATTGGCTAATCTTTAGATTCCTTTGAGTAAGCTGATTATGCCATGTTTCTTAATGACCATAGAAAAACCTTTGTTTGGTATTACAATGACATGCCTGGTATTGACCCCTCCATCATCACCCATAACATTTTCACCCATCAAAATGCTAAACCTGTTAAGTAGAACCTTCACAAAATGCATCCTCATATCGCTCTCCTTGTCAAAGAAGAGCTCCAATGCCTTCTTTATGTTAACTTTATCTAACCCATTGACTACCTATAATGGATTTCTAATATTGTTCCTATCACAAAAGTGACTAGGAGAATCCATATTTTCATCGACTACCATGATTTAAATCTCGCTTGTCTAAAAGATGATTTTCCATTGCCTAGTATTGACCAACTTATTGATCTAATGATTGACCATGAGATGCTATCACTTATGGATGGATTCTCTATATATAATCGAATCTTGGTCACTCCTGAGGATCAACACAAGACCGCCTTTATTACCCCATGGGGGAATTTTTTTTATTGAGTTATGCCTTTTGGCTTAAAAAACATTGATGCAACCTACCAATGTGCCATGACCTAAATTTTCCATGATCTCCTACACAAAATTATGGAGGATTATGTGGATGACTTACTCGACAAGTCTAAAATTTGCCAAGAACACTTGACAACCCTCAAAACCATATTCACTTGTTTCCTCTATTATAATGTTTGACTAAACCCAAACAAATGTGTCTTTGGTGTTCTTTCTAGTAAACTCTTCGGTTTTATCATTTCTCTTTATGGTATCAAGGTCGATCCTGCTAAGGTTAGAGCAATCCTAGAGATGCCCCCACCTACTAATATCAAACAACTCTGTAGCTTACAAGGCAAACTTTAGTCAATTTAATTCTTCATTTTCTAGTTATCCAATCATTACCAACCCTTTCACCATCTCCTCAAAAATGATGTCTCCTTCTAATAGAATACAGATTGCTAAGAAGTCTTTGATGCACTTAAACAATACCTCCTTTCCCCACTAGTTCTTATTCTAGCTAAGGAAAATTAGCCTTTTTACCTGTACATATCTACAATAAACCATTCTCTAGGTGTTATGATTTCACATTGATATGACCAACATCGAGAGCAGGCAATTTATTACATAAACCACACACTTATTGATTATGAGACTCAATATACCCATACTAAAAAACTTCACCTTGCATTGGTCTTTTCTGCCTCTAAGCTTCACCATTATCTCCTAAATCACAAAACTTATGTGGTCACCCATACTAATCCTCTCAAATACATCAATTCCTAACCTTATCACAACCAACGTGTAGCTTGGTGGCTCATGCTTCTTGCTAAATTCAACGTAGAGTTCATTCAAAAAAAATATATTAAAGGGTAAATAATCCCTAACCAGTTAGCTACTACCCCTTTACCTAACAACCAACCTTTCAAACCTTAAATTCTCTGATGAATCTATTGCAACACTCTCCACTAATGACATCTATCAAATGATGATGTTCTTTGATAGATCTAAATTCCAACATGGTGGGGGTGTGCGGGTCATACTTATTCCTCTAGATGGTGAACCTATGCCTTTGTCATTTAAACTAGATTTTGAATGCACTAATAATGTGGCCTAATATGAGGCTTTAATTCTAAGACTTCAAACAACTCTCTTCTTAGGTATCAAATCCATAACCATTTTTAGTGATTCTCAACTAGTGGTTAACCAAGTTAATGGTTCTTACCTATGTAAAAATGAAATTTTGTAGCGGTATACACATCATGTAAATATGCTCTTGGGATCATTTGACTCTTATCTCTTGCAAACTATTCCTTGATCTACAAACAAGTTTGATGACATGATGGATTCACTTGCTTCACACATACCCTCTTCATCCTCCTCTTCAAGAATCTATGTCACCGTGCATCACTTAACATTACCCTCTTATGTCTCAGATAACATCCTCTTTGTCAAAAATGTAACAACCAACCCACAAGACTTATGGTATAAAAAATTCATAGATTATTTTTCCTTCTCTATTACCCCTCCTGATCTTTTTAATAATGAGAAATGTGCCTTCATAAAACATGTCACTCGTTACACTATACTAGGAGGAATTTTCTATAAGTAAACTTTTGATGGTCTTCTCCTTAGATGCCTAACTAGTACTGAGATTCCCTTTGCTATTAAGGAAGTTCATGATGGGATTTGTGGTGGGAATTTCAATGGTCACACAGTTGCTAAATGTATTCTTTGACTTGACTATTATTGTTCCACACTTCATCAAAACTATGCTTACTACATCCAACATTGTGTCAAGTGTCAATAACATGCTAACCTCCTTCACATTCCCAGTCATGAATTGCAATTTGTCAAAGACCTTTGTCCATTTTCCCAATGGGGCTTAGATCTAATCAGAGAGATTAACCCTCATTCATCACCTCATCATCACTCTATCATTACTACCACTGAATACTTCACCAAGTGGGTCGAGGCCATCTCTCTCATCTCCACTAAAGATGACAAAATTATTGACTTCATTAACCATCACATATCTACTATTTTTCACAAGATTATAACTGATAATGGAAAGTCTTTCAAAAATAAGACTGTTCAAGGTCTTTGTGATGCATTTGGATTCAAATTAAGCTTCTCAACACCATACTATCCCTAAGCTAATGGATAGGTAGAAGCTTCTAACAAAACATTGACCAAGATTCTCATGAATGTAGTTAATGATATGGGTAAGGATTCACACACACACACATTCTTTTCACTTTATGGACTTACCACACTAGCATTCAAACTCCTATGGGTGCTACACTTTTTTCATTGGCATATGAGATGGAGGTTGTTTTACCTCTTGAGGTCTAGATTCATTCTCTTTGCATTCATCTACATGACATACTAACAATGACTTTCAGCAAGAACATTTGGCCCAACTTAAATTGCTTGATGAACACCATCTCATAGCCCTCAACCACCTCCAAATCTATCAAGAACATATCAAACACACTTATAACAAAAACTTCAAAGAATAAGATTTCAATATAGGAGATCTTGTCTTGAAAGAAAATTAACATGTGATAAACATGGAGAAAAGAAAATGAGGTAAATTTTCTCCTAATTGGCTTGGACCTTATATCATAACTCACAAGTATGGTTCAACAACTTATCACTTGTCTTCTTTTGAAGGAAGTCCAGAACCTGAGCCTTTAAATGCCTTACATATACGACCATTCTTTTGTTAAACCAGTGTCACTTTACTTCATGTTTAACTTGAGCTCATCCCTTGAGCATCCATATTACATTCATTTCCCTTCCTCTTCACCCTTACTCCTATACACTTAGATAACTTACACAGTGGTATGGTTATATCCTCACAGTGGAAAACTCCTAAGCCTCTATAATCTTGTCCATGACTAAAAGTAAAATAAAAAAAATGAGATATTTGAAAAATTTCTAAAATCTTAGGTCATGTTTTTTAATTTAGATTGTTCCCTTAAATGAAAACTATGTAACTTCCCTCTACTATTATCAATAGACTACTCCCTTGAAGGATAGATATTTAAAATTAAAACAAACACTTAGACCACTCCCTTGAAGGATGGATAAGCTAAGATTTGTTCTCAAAGGGAAAAACAAATACAAAGGGCTCTTCACCTCTTTGCACGAGCTTAACCTATATAAAATCCTATTATAGGATTCCCACATTGATCAACTTACACAAAAAAAAAAAAATTTTAAGTCATGGACTTGCCTATATTAGCTCTTGGGTCACCCACAAAAGGGACATATCATTTCTACTTGGTAGGTTATGGTATCTAAACATTTTACCTCATTCTACCCATTTTCCCCTCATACTCTTTCAAGCGACTATAAAGCTCACTTCATATGAGGTAAACACGACGCTTCTCTAATAAACATAATGGTTCAAAGATATAATGCATGAAAGAGGTTCATTTTCTTGAGCTTATTTATGTGCTAAATTATAGTCTTTAACAATGCATGAGCATTTTGACTTTTATTTTTCCATCCACAACACATGTCGATATCTCTATTTGAGATGCAGAAACAATGTCATACCAACATTAACCTAACCAACCTATTTATTTTACACATACACCATCACACATATGGAAATATGCTGAAATAAACTAACATAACCAACAAATTTATTTTATGCATATACCATCACAAATATGGAAAAATGCTAAGATGAAACTAACCAATCAACTATGCATATACCATCACATATATGGGAAAGTCTAGTCTAACTCAAATAACATGATCAACATTAACATCCAAATTAACATAAGCATAAAATAAACATCATTCATATCAACATCATAATCATAAGCAAAAAATCTCAAATAAACACATGGAAATAAATTAACATCTCATATATATCATATGTGATCGAATACATGTTCATCATCTACATCATCATAACATCATAAATCTCTCTCAAAACGTACATCTCACATCTTTGGCTCACAAGATGGTATACATATAACATATATACACAAAAAATGACATGTACTAATACTCAAGGTCCTCGAGGTTCTCTCTAAGGTCATGAGGATGCAATATCATCACCACTCTCTATCTATCTGCATTGACATGAGCTAGAAGCTGTCGTACATGACATTGATCTCTCCTACTCTCTAAACTCTATATATATATATATATATATATATGTATCTATAGGAACTCTTTAATCACCCTCTCATATTGAGAAATTTCATCTAGGGTAGTTGAATACCTCACCATCGATACCATCTATAGATGGCCCATGACACCTAATGATGGCCCACCCTATATTGGTCCCTGTGGTGGTGGTGGAGGAGGAGTGACCTAGCTTGCTATTGCTCTCAAACTATCTCTCTCTATCATCACTACAGTCACCTGACCCTATAAAACAATCATATATCCCTATAGTATTTCAACCTAACCCTACATATCCCTAATCTAACCCTACAACATCACTACCTACCCCTATAAGGCTAATACCTCTGCCTAGGTCATCTCTTGAACCTATACTACTACATCCCAAACTTGCACTACTATATCTCATGCTTGTAGCATTGCATCTCTCTCCCTTACTAACCCTTATAAGTCTGTTGGTGGCCTCTTGACCTCCACCACTAGATGTAACCCTACCCACCAAGTTTTATAGGTAGTTGTACACCCTGGGTCCCCAACACCTAGCCCTATTGGCAACTCCTCAAAATTTGGCCCATTAGTCTCCTAGGGTAATGGTAAAGGTGCCTATATGTCATCCATCTTATATCAATGGAAGGCAAGTAGAATATCCTATAGTAGACCAAATTACCTCCTAACTTGTGCCATGGGTACCATCTCTAGCTCACTATCATGTCTCCCCTTGACCCATAATGAGATCTACAACCTAATAAGCTACTCTACCTACCCTTTAAAAAATGGATATGTCAGATATGATCTCCACATGATATTTGTAGGGATTAGGCCCTTGATCATGTACCTATATTAGGTGATGTCTTGTACAATGCCATCTACTCAGGTTTGTGCCATCTCATCTCTCCACCATCTAAATCCAACCTTGAAGTTGGCTAGGATAGTGGTAGGTAGCCCTAGTAGTCATGTCACCAGGATATGCTCAATGCCCAATAGTTTAAAAGATGGCCAACACATAAACTATATCACCATTGTAGCCTCAAACCCCATAGCTCTTTGAATAATTATGCCAAAAATATTATACCCTAGGCAAAAATGGTCTACTGCTCTATCATTTACGTAAGCACACCGGTCAAAGCAATAAAAAATCTCCCTCCATCTGCATTGAATAATGCATAAACCATGATCTCAATCATCATCAAGATGCTCAAATGATGTTATTCCTCATTAACCATGTAGATTGGCTCATATTCAAAACTCACAGAGTGGTAGGTTACCTGACTAACATGCTCCCCATATAAATTGACCATGAGTATATTATGCTCCTCTCTTGAGCATACAAAAAACTCCTCACCCTGAAGTGGTAACCACAGAATCCTATACACATCCTCCTATTTAACTATTGACTCTCCAATTAGTATATGGAAGGTGTTGGTGGTGTGATTCCACATCTCAATTAAAGCTATCATGTGTGACACATCCCTCATAATGTGATAGTATTGTCACACTCCTCCCAAACCCATAACTGCCATATGATCCCACTCATCTAGAGTAACATATCTCCTCATGTATGTCAATAACATTGATAGATGATCTTGTAGTGTAAGCTCCATCTTTTCTTACATCTATACATAAAAAACTTAGTTCACATGCCTTTTAATCTACTCTATCACCATATTTTTCCCTTCTTATTGGGAGAATTACATTGTCCTAAGGCCCTAAATTAGGCTATATAGGTAGCACTCAGTCGATGTGGGGTCTTCTAAGGTTAGCTCATCCATAAACCCACCTTACTAATTACCCTAGGCTTCACTACCTCTCTCTTTATCTACCCTAGGCTAACCCACCTATTCTAACTGAAGGCCTCACTACCTATATTCTTGACCGTTGACACTATGACCTATCTTTTAAAAACTGGACCTTTCAACTATCTCATCTTTTTCCCTAACACATAGATTTTTAGATCTTTTTCCTAGGTTTTGGGAGAACTACATTAGCTTGAGGCCCTAAACTAGGCTATGTAGGTAGCACTCAGATGACACGAGGTTTTTTGAGGCTAGTTTAGCCATTAAGCTAGTTGACTACTCCTAATGTAGATCAAAAACTCACCCTTTCTCTTGTTTGTTAATTTTTAATAGTAGCTGACATTGGTGCTTTATCAGCCTATATAACTACCAATGTTGGTAGCACATTTCAAACCTTAGTACCATGTCAATTGATGTTAGATGACCTTGATGCCATATCAGCTGATGTCGATCGATCTTACTGATGTTGGCAACTGGTTTAGCCCCAAGGCTAAACAACCCAAACCCAACTTACTTATTTACCCTAAAAAAATTACCCCCAAATCCTCCTAACTTATCCTATACCTACCCTAACCTATTTTGCACCCCCAATCCTATTTTCTATAAACCCACCTCTCATTTAACCTAAAAATTGCAAAAACCAAATCAAAGTATTTTGGGCTCTTATCTCATCTCGTTGTCTCCTCTTAGATGGCACTATTGGCTCTTATGGTCATGCACCTTTGACTAGGTCCCCTCCTTACACTACCATCTCAAATCACTCTCAAGCTCTATTTGCTCTCTCTAATCACAAGGTTGTAAATGAGTTTGGTCACCCACCAAACCCCCTTTTGTTGGGTTTGGTCAGTTGTTGATGTCAGCATTCTTGACCTAACTTGTCGATGTTGGTGCTTATGCCTATCGACATCAACAATGTTACCCTAATTATACCAACATCAACACTTTATATTATTGATATTGACACCTATAACTAACATCAACACCATTCTAATACTATTTTCCAACACAAAACCCCCAACTTTCCATAACCTTACCCATACATTGGGGCAACTGGAGATCACATATATCTCTCCTTAACTATGACACCATGACATTGAATATCACTTAAATCTTTACCCTTGATGGCTGTGCTTGGAGATCATGAATATTTCCTCACTCATTGACACCAGGAGTGCTTTGCTTATCCTGATTGCTTAGGCTATTCCACTATAGTTGGCTATTATGCACATGCATGTATTTTAGGTGTTGTGAATGGCAACCAAGCTCATCTTGTCACCTTCACCTCTTTTGTGTTTCCTAGGGGCACTTCCAACTTTGGACACTTGGGACACATTGACCATTGGAGCTACAAATTTGATTGATTTGACTTGTCAGCTATCACTTACAAGCTATGATTTGGTTAATTCTATCCAAGTCCTCCCTAAACTTGCATATTCTTAACATTATCAAATATAGTTCATTGTGGCTGACACATATAAAGTGATGCTCAATTCTCCACCAGTCACCCAATTATCTTTCTATCAAACTAGTACCTAATTCTAGTTTCTCCTTTGTTTATTCTCATTTTAAGTGGGAATACCTCATCCAATACTTGGAGCATCTAACTCCTATTTTTTTGTCTTGCAATATGTCAGTACAAATTATAAGATAAAATGGAGAAAATGTAGACACCAAAATTACATCACACACACATGTGTAACTCCCTGTATTAAAACCCCCCTGAGCCCATTTTAATAATAACAATTAATCTCCCTAACCCATAATTTTACCCCTCACACATTTAATTAATTTAAAATACTTAATTAAGTTAATTGAAACCCCCTATTGCCACCTTACCTCGCCACCTTGCCCTATGACTAATTTTCCCTTGATGACTCACCTCAAGACTTAATCCCCTCATCCTAACTACCCAAGACTTATTCCCACTTCCAAACTAAATTCCTAAACAACTACTTCCTTGCTAACCTCTTATTTTTACCATTTTATAATGGGTGTCAGACTTGGCATGCACAATAATAGAAAATAGGCCAAAAATAGAAAGGTTTACCTATTCTAGGGCCATCGACATTGGTCAACCCATGGCTGATGTTGGTGGGATCCCCACTAACATCAACTATATAAGACAAACTCCAACCTATAGTTTAGG
Source organism: Torreya grandis (assembly GCA_037957365.1). Classification (NCBI taxonomy): domain Eukaryota; kingdom Viridiplantae; phylum Streptophyta; class Pinopsida; order Cupressales; family Taxaceae; genus Torreya; species Torreya grandis. Next base: position 2,159,358 of record JARHVA010002727.1, read on the forward strand.
TCAACAAAAATTAATAAAATCAATTCTTACTCTTGTTCAGGGTTTCAACATTCTATTTTTGACATCCAGGCTTACAATCACCCTACATAAGTCAATCACAATCAACAACTAAGCTTTTAAGGACCAAGAACACCTACTTATTCTCTCTGTTTAGGCACTCAAGTTTGGACTCTCTAATAGGGACTATCAACCTAGCACTTATTGTTCAGTGACTACCATAGCTAAGTATATCACTAATACTGTAGGATGTTTAAATATTCATTCTTCAATTTCTATATATCTACCATGCACTACTTTACACACTTCTGACTGTACCCCTATGAGGGAGTTACAAAGCTTCCTTGATTATTTCCACTTACATGCATACCAAACCCTTGACTAGACTTGACTAAGCCATAAAATCCCTCTCCTAACTCTCTCAACCTCTTTGACATGATCCAAACCATTTCTCAGACCTAGAAAAGCCTTCTGCAACCTCTCAATTAATTATTTCCCCTACTAACCTTGACAACTCAACTGACACTAGTCACCTCACTACTGACCTCGGTAGCCTAACTTCAGTCACACTCCTACTGATGTTGGTGATTATCAATTCCCTAGCCTCTTCAAAATCTACTCAAATAACTTCTAAAGCACCAACAAAGCAACTCACCTGCACCATGTCACTCTTTGCTATGAACAGGTTGTTAAACATGGTAATATTATCTCTCTTTCACTCTCTCTTTACCTCTCTTTTAGTTATTTATTATTCTTTTGCCTCTCAAAATTGGACTGTCATCTCTAGAGAAGTTTCACACTTCCTATAATAGACACGTAGCTTGGCAACCCACTCATTTATCTACTAACAAACATCTTGTGGTAGTGCTTTCTTATTTGTAGGTAATCCTCCCTAGCCAAAGAGGAGTGCTCAAAACATCTAGATATGGCACAAAAACTAAATTTGGGTTCATTCGAATCACTTATTTCCACCCTTCTCTTTATTTTCCTTTAAACTTAAAATAGACAAAATTTAGTGAAACACCTCCATTGGATGTTGTATGATGGTTGTATAATTTGGAATATTGATGAAAAAATTTAAAAAATGTTGAAACTACCAAAACAAATCTTTAATCAAGTCATACAGCCCATGTGGCTAAGTGAAATGCTAAAAATGATTAAAGTTTACCATTTGAATAAAATCTTGCTTATCCACTGGGCATACGACTAATCGTACGATGACTGTATGACTCATAATTATATTGAATTAATCTAAGAAACAATTTATAAATTACTAGAAATTTGAATTTTGTAGGTGACTCATACATCTATGCTTGAAGATAAAAATGGAAAAATTCATAATTTTTGATTAATATTTTGAAAACCTCTGTGGATTTGCATGACCCTTGACTAAATGAAAATATTATTCAAATATTTAATTTTTCTTTTTGAGTGTTGTTACATTGTATTTTTTGATCGAGAAAGAAATTAAAATAACTTATTTTCATTTATTTGCTCCCCTTTCATGATCCTAAATATATTTTTTCTTGGTAGATGATGACTAAAACACAAATGGAATTTTAATTTTTAAATCGCTAAAATTGCCAGAGTTAAACATGCAAGTTGAAAAGATGTTTTAGATGGGAAGACATACTTCATTTAACATCAATCAAGAAAATAACCATATTTACATGATTAGTAGAAAAATTAAATGAGTTTGCATGAAAATTGGAAAATGATACTTTAATTGGTAACAATAATTTGCACTATTAACAAATGCAATTATAATGTAGAAATTTGCATTTATATGACTCTTGGAAATGTAATTTGCATTTGCATGATTTGGGGAAGTGTGATTTGCATTTACACTACTTGGGAAATAGAATTTAGAATATCATGAAAGGGGAAACTCAAAAATATTTTATAATTTATATGAAGTTTTAAATCAATTTTGTAATTTGCATGGAAACTCAAAACAAATTTATAATTTGCATGAAAACCCAAAACAAATTTGTAAATTGCATAAAAGCTGGAAAAGATTTTGTAAATTGGATGAAGACTAAAAAAAAATTTATAATTAGCATGAAACACAAAATTGATTTTGCATTCTTCACTGAGAGGAAAAAGGAAATTGCAATTTGCACAACTTTTGAAAAAGTAACATGTGTTTGTACAACTTATAAAAAGTTAAATGGTTTTTGCAAATTGCAAGAAATGTTAATGGCTTTTTTCATGGGAGGATCAAATACATTTTAAAACAATTCCCTAGATAGCATTTTAGCTATAAAATTTTAATTAACTAATTAAATTTTTTGAAATTTTCAAATTTTTGATGGTTTCGAGTTCTGTTCAATTTTTTTAAGCCATTTATTAAAAATGAATTTCCACTAGTTTTTATCCATTTTCAAAAATTGTGACAACACAATGTTTAACCTACATTTAGCTTACATGGATTGTGTGTACATACATGACTCTCATTCACCATTATCTCACCTCCATATGCCTTTTACGAGCCCAATCCTCTCTAGTTTCTATCAGTCATCTATATAAATTTACACAATATGTGTCAAACTAATTAATTATCATACTCAAACATATACAAATCATTATATTAGTGTTTTTGTCTCATATACGTGAATGTTAGACTCATAACATACCATTTGATGGTAATGTTCAGTTTTGACCATTTCTTCCCATGTAATAAATTGTCACATTTCAAATTAAAATAATTCATATGGGTTAGGTCATCCATGTAACATGCTGGTGGCATGAGAAATTAACCAAATAGTATCATTTAAATACACAATTTTTGTAAGCCTATTACCCATTTAGGAGGCATATATCAAGCATATTCAAACACTTGCACATTCAAAGGCACTACCCTATTCTTCACAATTTACCAATTAGTCCCAAGGATTAGGTCTTAGCCAAGGATGAAGCACTTCAATCCCACACTAAAGTTGTAATTTATCAAGTATCAAGAGACAAATTACAAGTTTCATGCATTCAAGGAGCATGATTACACACAATCATCTAATAGGGAAAATTATGTGTGATTTGACTTCCCTCTTCGAAGTATTAAATATGTAGGCAACACTCAACCAAACCATTTAATGTAGAGTGGTTAGGGTTAGATCAAATCACATTCTTCCCCCTTTTTAGGACTAAAACTGGTGTTAGTAGTGTACCTATGGTTTCAAGTGAAGGAGGCATATTTATAGGTTTTACGTGCATAGTCATTCCTCATGATCGTACACACATGCATAAAAGAAGCATTTACAGTGGCTTATATCAAAATAAAAGCAAAAAATTTATACAAATAAAACCATCAAACTTAGAACACTATATTTGATGGTAGTGATTGAGAATGATGGTAGCCTCTAGGCAAGCCCAAAAATCTAGCTCCTAATTTGAGTGACTCACAATCCAAAATGCTGCCTACCCTACCACATGTGCATAATATTAGTCCCTCACAGAGTAATTAATAGTTAAGTATCTTACCATTATTTTATAATTTTTATATATAGTTATTAAATTTTTTAAATTAACTTGATTCCTTTACATTCATATTTGTATTTAATTTTTATACATTATAATCTAAATTATAAATACATTTTATATCTTATTAGGGTTATCATTAATCCAAGATAAGGTAAAACAAATGTAAATTTTAGATGAGATAGATAATTATCTATGCTCATAAGAATTTCATTGTCATTGTCATCATTAACATCCTTCATAAATATTTGATTGGGATATTTTATATTTTCCAATAAAGGAAGATCTAAGATATTCTCCTTTTGTACTTTAGATAAAGTGATATATTTGGAGTTGACTCATTTTCATTAGTTTTGCTTGGCTATCCAACTACAATGTGTGTATTTGTTCTAATAGTATGACCTATAATAAAAGTATTATGTAAGATTGGATCATTATATTGTGGTAAACATCTATTATTAGGCTCAACTAAATTTCAATACTTGAAGGGTTTATTATTCACAAGACACGTCTGCAAACATCCCTCATGCACAATTTTTAAGCATCGATATAGGGTGGATGGTACAACTTACATAACATGAATCCTAGTTATACCTAAGATTAGATTGTAATCCAAATGATTTGGCATTAATTTAAATATAATAGTTAACATTTTAGGCCCCATTGATGCACCAAAGTAATTATTCGTAGAACTTGAAGAGATAGATTATCAAATCCTCTTATATTCTTGTATGATTTATGAATAGAGTCCATATTGATACTAACTATTTGAATGAACATGATATTGTAGATGTTTAACCCCAATCCATTGCCTATAAATACATGCTTAACCCCCTTATTTAATGTTTATACTCAAATAACAAGTGGGAGATTTAGATATACAATATTTTGAGTAAGAAAATATTACTTGTCAAAATAAATTGCCTTTTCACTATCCTTCAATGTATTAGAAATAGGTGCAAAAGAAGGTGGTTCTATATTTGTAGGTAAAGTTACATCACATAGTGATATTTAAAGAATGTCATTATAGAGAATGGATCTCTTGAAAAATTATAATATAGATATCTTAGATAGAATATTCTTAAGTTGATCAGTAACATCATGATATCTAGTTGCATTGGTTGGTACCTTAGGAGGTGGAGAATTAAAAAGGACATTTTTAATACCTCCACTTTTTCCTACAAGATTATGTTCCCTACCCCTTCATGTTGTGATAACATAGAACTTCATATCCAATATAAGCCTAGGGTGAATAATATGAGAGAGATGGTGATTTTCATTACCTTGATATCTAGTGGAAAAGGAATAAAAGGAGGTCTACATGCCCTTTCTTGTTGAGTAGCAACTAGAGCCATTTTATACTCAATATTCATGCAACATGTGTTACTAAGGAGAGCTAATAAATCATCATTATTAATATCTTCATTAGTTTTATTATAGATATATTTAACTCAATTCATTTCATGATGTAAGAATACTTCACATAATTCATGAAATAAACATGTAATTAGGACAACCATAACTTGAACTAAAAAATATAAACAATTAACATCCATTGTAACTGTGTTAGGGTTTTAATTATGTAGATATTGGAAGATAAAAAATTATGTCTAAAATTTAAATCCTATGATGAATGAAATATGAAACCCTAAGAAAATATGAAACCTTAAGGTAGAAGAGACCTTGGGTTTTGCATTTTCAAGTCAGTGATCGATTTCACCAAAATGTTATACTTAATTTCAATTAATGTGTCCTAAAATAATGTAAAATTATAAATATTTAGATTATGTAAAATAAGAAAGTAATCATACAACTCTAAATATAAAAAGGTATATTGATATTCTATTTAATATATTTATAATTGATAAATAAGATGAAAGAGATGAAATTTGCTTAATTTTAATTTATGTTTCTCACTATATTTATCACTATCCTTGAAAAAAAATGTCTTTCATGTAACCACTTATATTATGAAATAGGAGCTAAAACATTGTGTAGACACTAAGTACCCACAAACCCTTACAACAACCAATACTATCTAGGATTAGATAGTAATATCCTTGTCAAGTGTGCAAGTATATGATACCTTACACCACTGTGTATACACTTGTAAATGTCTCCTATGTGTTTATACTCACTTTAAATCATGTGTATTTATTTTTATTTTCATTTTATTTACTTTTAAACTCTAATTTCATTTTCAATATAAGATGACCATCAGAAAATGGTTTATAAATTTTGGATGGACAACCCCAACCAATCTATGCTAAGTGACTAAGTGTTGCCTATATTCTACTACTTCTAAGGGATCAAACTAGAAATAGAAATCCCACCTAGGTGTGTTTGTGCCCACCATCGTTATCAATATGTAATGCAATGTAATGTTTATCTTTTGACACTTGAAACCATACAAATTTAAACTATGTTTATATTTAGAGTTGGTTATATGAATGCTCCTTTGAGGGGTTTTTAGATGTGTACGCCTATATGATATTATCTTAAGAGAATATTAATTTATTTCCCAATGTGGTTTCTAGGTAGTGACTAACTGAATATGACCTTAGGATTGAATTGTATTTATATATAACTCTTTGATATTTCCCATTATGAATGACCCATGTAACATGTCTAGGCTGACCTAATAGAGGCTTACCAAATTCAAAAATAACTATTGATTATCCCTTGACATTACCAACATAGGTAGACATCTACATAAAAACTATAATTGTTTGATTATTTTTAGCACTATCTTGAGAGTGAAAACAAGTGATCTAAAATACATAGATAAACTATTTAGGATTTTATAATATTATTGCATATATTTGGGTGGCCATGAATATGTGTATCTAGTAAATTGGGTTAAAAAATACATGTAGGTAAACAGATAGGATAAAGTGTGAACAAGGGTCAAATGTGTATACAAAGCCAAAATATGTCAAAGCATGCCAAATTTTATGTTTCCAAAGTTTCTAATATATTTACATTACCATTTAATTAGACACCAAATTATTTGTGCTTCCAATATCAATGATGAAAAAACAACCCTTACCCCCATATTTTCATATGGTTAAAAAAATATTTATTCTTTGCACCAATTCAGTCTTCTCCTTGGATAGTTTTAGGAAAATTTACTTTATCATGAGAGTTTATCCATGTTTTTTCTCTTTTATGTGGTTTGGATGTGTAAACTTTATTCATCCACTTATGCACCGTGATTTACAGCCTCATTTATTCTACTCTTGTTAATTTGTATTTGTGGGCACTCAAAGGATCTATGCCTAATATATCCATGAATCCCATATGTCTTCCTTTACTATAGAATCTTCTTCATTTGGAAGGATATACTCTTTATATGGAAGTATATCCTCTTCCTCTTGGTGCAAGATTGTGATTGTGATAATTTATAGCTTCTTCTTCATGAGTATGCTATCCTTTTTTGCTATTTACTTGACCTCTTCCTCTTGAAAAGTTAACTCTACCTCTTGTCATATTTTTTTATCTCCTTGAATTTTTTTTCATATAATTCATAGCATTCATATGCTTCTTATACTGAACACAACTTAATTATTCCAAATTCATCTTTTATGTAAATACAAAGACCATTCACATACTTTGAGATCTTATCTTCACCATATTCAACATAACCAACTCAAATTGTGAGTTTGTAGAAGTACTTGGTGTAAACCTTTACAATAATTTCATTTTACCTAAATTTTAATAGTTTATTTAAAAAATTTAGCTGATACTTGGAAGGTAAAAACTTACCTTTCAAATTTCCAATCATCATATCCCAAGTCTTGATTTTTTTCTTTTCCTCTTCTGACCCTTCCTGACTATACATGATACCACCATAAAGGTGCATGTCCCTTCAACTTTGTGCAAGGAATATTTTTTGTCTTGGGGTCCTACATTTATTTATAATCAAAATATTTTACAATATCTATTATCAAATAAATGTTAGATAGGTGACCAACATATCCCTTAGGGATTCTTGACATGGATTAGCAGCTTCCCTAGGTACTTATCTGGGATTTGTATTGGGTGTTAATAGGTCAATATTTTAGTGTAATGGAAATTGTGACTCCAACAAGTGGTTTCAGATATGTGGTTATAGGTTTGAATCCCCTCAAGTAATGTTGAGGGGGAGATTTTATATAGGTGTTTAATGTCTCCCTTAGGGATTCATGACATGGCTTAATAGCCTCTCATGGGAACTTATCTGGCATTTGTATAGGGTATTAATATGTCTATCTTTTGGTGTAACAATAATCATGACTCCAATAGGGGTAAATATAAAAGAGTTGTCAATTATTACAAATCAAGCCTAAGGCCATACTTATCTAGCACTCATATTGGAAAGTCCTCATAATATTTAAGAATCCATTGAAACTCTCTTGAGACATTACCAAAAAAACATACATAGAAAACCCATAAAAGGAAAATACACATAATTAATCTAAAGGAGCAAGAACAATGATTTGTAGTGAAACAAATCAACACAATAAACATGGATATTTTTGGTAGATGGAGGAAATTCCTCGTTTCCATATGGGTATAATATTTAAAAACATAATTAATTCATGTTTTAAAGTCATGTTTTCTAATATGATTAGTTGCAGAGCTAGTATAGAAACATTTAAGTGATTGCAATGTAAATAATGAGTAGTATAAAGGAAAATATCAACTAAGTGCCTCTCTTCCCTCTTTATCTTATGAATTCTAAAATACTAAGTGAAATATAAATTATCTTTTATAAAGCACATATGTATGGTAAATGTCCTAATTTACACAATCTAAATTTCAATACTTTTATGTTATTTAGACTGCATTAATCACAAAATAAGTAAAACATCCTAAAGAAATTGATCTTTGCTTTAAGCATGAAAAAACTTAGATATTTCTCCTTTAGGGATTCATATTTATTTATGATGGTTTAAAATTTGTCTTGAATTAGGGTTTAATATATGCTTTCTAGTTTCCCCTTATTCATTTAAACAAAACCCTAGCATAACTATAATGGATGATAATAGTTTATATTTTGTGATTGAATCTATAATTATAATGATTACATGTTTATTTCCTAGATATGTAATATGATTCTAATTCATGAAATGAAATTGGTTAAATTTACCTACACTAAAACTAAAGATGATATTAGTAATGATGAATTCTTAGCTCTCTTTATTAACACATATTGTCTTAATATCAAATTTTAGATGCTTCAAGTTACTACTTGATTGGAAAGATGTATGACTCCTTTCACTCCTTCCCATAGATTTCAAAATAGTGATATATACCATCCCTCCCATATTAATTTACCTAGGATTATATTAGATGTTGAGGTCCATTTTATCATAACACAAAGAGGTAAGGTGCATCATCATTTTTGAAAATTTTGAGGAAGTCAAAATATCTCTTCCCCTTTACCTCCTAGGGTACCAATCAACATGATTAGATTGTTGGAAATATTGTCATTGATGTCAAAGGTTTAGTATTATTGGTGATAAAGGCCCCATTGCATTTAATGTTGTTTATCATGGCTAATATGAGTTAATATTTATTTAATATTAATGAATATATTTTTGGTTGCATATGAGACAAAATAAGGGCCCACGGAGAAGTCGAAGAGTCACGAGATAAAGACAAAAGAAGGATGGGACGCATTTTCCCATGAAGAGTCATCTTGGGGAATACCAAGAGTCACCAAGTGAAGACAAAAGAGTAAAGGGCAAATTTATCATGAAGGGACATTTTGAGGAATACGAAAAGTCACCAAAGATAAGGACAAAAGTGGGAAAGATGTTTTTGGTCATGAAGGGTCACCACATGACTTTTCAAATGCTTGGATATGAAGGGTCATCCAAGATTGGCACCATTTTCTATGAGGATTGAAAGGTCACAAAGGGGAAGGCCAAAGGTCATTTGGAAAGCTATAAATAAAGGCTTGAGTAGCCATTTGTAATGTGGAAGTGAGAGGTTGATTTGATATTGTAATATCTAGCTTAGAAGAGAAATTATGAGAGATGATTTGTATTTGTTATATCTAGCTTAGAAGAGAAAAAGTGAGAGAGAGGAAGGTGATGTTGTATTGATCTATCATTTGTTGAGATAGCAACATTGAAAGATAGGTGTGTGGTATACACAAAGGGGTTGGTGCTCCTGTGGGTTGGTGCTCACAAATTGTTGCTGAGTTGGTGCTTAGTAAAGGGGTTAATGCTCCTGTGGGTTGGTGCTCATGAATTGTTGCTGGTTTGGTGCTCGGCAAAGGGGTTGGTGCTCATGTGGGTTGGTGTTCATGAATAGGTGCTGGGTTGGTGCTCGACAAAGGGGTTTGAAGCTCCTGTGGGTTGGTGCTCATGAATTGTAGCTGAGGTTTGTACTTAGCAAAGGAGTATGGTGCTCCTATGGGGTTGTTCTCATGAATATATTTGAGATTGATTCTCTATGGTTTTTCCCACATTGAGTTTCCACGTTATATCTAGTGTCTCTCTCTATCTTGTGTGGATGTTTATTGTTTGAGTTTTATTGCATATCTTGAATGTTTGATTAAGTGGAATTTGGTTAAAGGAAAGATTTATAAGATATATAATATACTAATTCACCCCCCCTCTCAAGTATATTTCATGCTTAACAATTGGTATCAGAGCAGGTTCCTTTTTGAAAAGTTTTACAGCTTGAAGGTAGATTGGGAAAGCATGATGGTTGGGTCACAAGAAGGATTTTCTACAAATAAGGCACCTTTGTTTGATGGAACGAATTATGCTTTTTGGAGCATGAGAATGAAGGTTTATTTGATGGCCCTTGGATTTGACATATGGAAATTAGTGGTGGAAGAATATGAAGAGCCACAGACATCTACAATTACTCCAGCAGAAAAGAAGGCAAGTGAATGTAATGCTAAATATTTAAATGCTATTTTATGTGGTTTATGTGACTCTAAATTTGTTAAAGTTATGAAATGTAAATCTACTCATGAAACTTGGGTAAAACTTGAGAATATTTATAAAGGTGATGGAAAGGTTCAGCAAGCTAAGTTGCAGACTTTTAGAAGGTAGTTTGAAAGTTTGAAGATGGAAGAAAAAGAAGTTATAGCAAGTTATCTCTTACGAGTTGATCAGATAGTAAATTAGATTCAAGGTCTTGGAAAAACATTGGAAGAGTCAACAGTGGTGCAAAAGGTTTTGAGATCTCTACCAATGAGATATGATGCAAAGGTTTCAGCAATCAAGGAGATAAAGAATTTAGCCAAGCTAAAGATGGATGAGCTTCATGGTATTCTCATGGCATATGAGATGCAGACAGAACAAGATAAACCCTCAAAGAGAGAAGTGGCTTTCAAGACATCAAAGAAGGAGAAAGCTAGGATTAAAGAATCAAGTGATAGTTCCAGTGATGATGAAGATGACAACGAAGCACTTTTCATTCGCAGGCTGAAAAGAGGAACAGGTAAATATCAAGGAAAATTACCTTTTAAATGTTTTAATTATGGAAAGATTGGACATTTTTTAGCTAGATGCCTAGATAAATTTAAAGATGATGAAGAAGAAAAGCCTACATACAAGAATAATTTCAAAGGCAAATCCAAAAAGGGATTCAAGAAGAAGAGCCTGTATTCTAAGGATCCTAATTCAGGCGAAGATAGTGGAGTCAGTGATTCAGAAGAAGAGATTCTATTCATGGCCATACATAATGATCAAGAAGAAGAAGAGGAGGAAGCTGAAGTAGATATGGAAGGAGAACTCAATTGTGCCCTAGAAGAGTTAGAAGCTATTTAGAAGAAGAATCAAAGGTTAAAGCGCCAGATCGAGAAAAATGAACAAGTGTCAAAGGAAATGATTGAAGATCTACAAGCACACTTTGAAGAAGCCAAGAATAATGAAGAAGATCTCAAAGCACAGTTAGAAATAGCAAGAAAAGATTGTGAAAGGTATGTTATTGAAATTTCCTCTTTAAAAGAAGATATTAAGAAAGCAGTAAGTGATAAAGTAATCAGTGATTCAAAATTTGAAGATAGCACTAACATGCTGAATAAGATATTGGAAAGTCAAAAAGCATATTCAGATAAGATAGGGATCAATTTTGAAAATAAAAAGAGCTATGCTGAAGCTCTGACACAAGAGGAAACAAAAAGGGGAGAAGTGAAGAATATAGAAGACATTCCAAATAGAGAAGGCTGGAAGGAACAAAGCTACAAAAGGCAATTAGGTCAGAGATATACAGACAGGTCTTATTTTTATGGCTATTGTTTTTATTGTAATGGATATGGTTACAAGAAAGTAGAATGTAGAAAAAGAGATAACAATTTTAGAAATAAGGAGAAGGAAAGTCAAGTAGAGTCAAGCAGAAGCCATAACTCTTTTGCTCCTCTATCAAGCTTTAATGAAGAGACCATAGTATGCTACAAGTGCAATAACTTTGGACACATAGCTCGGTATTGCAGAAGCATGTTCAAGTCAGTCAAGAAGGATCAGAGGTTCAAAGATCCATTCATCAAGAAGAAGGATCAGAGTTTCAAAGCTCCATTCATCAGGGAGAAGGTTCAAACATGTTCATGGCAGAAGAAACAACATGAAGATTCTATGATGGTGCAGACAGCTCTGCATGTGGGAGGTAAAGATCAGCCATGGTTAATTGATAGCGGATGTTTGAGGCATATGACATGTGATAAAAGTGAGTTCATTTCTCTAAAGAAGATAAATGGTGGTACAATGAGATTTAGAGATAAAACCACTGCCAGGATAACTGAAAAAGGTACTTTGAGTTTGGATTATGGTAGAAGTAAGACTAAAAATGTTTTGTATGTAAAAGGTCTTAAGCATAATCTGTTGAGTGTTAGTCAAATTTGTGATCAAGGATACACATTAAGGATTCATGCTAAAGGTTGTGAGATTAGAAGAAAAGATTCAAATGAGTTGATTGCAGATGCTCAAAGGACAAGGAACAATGTATATGTTTTGTCAGATATCTTCTCAAAGGCACGATCAAAGGATACATTCAAAGATCAGTGAGAGGAGTTGGGAGTAATTTCTATTACTTCCTACCATTGATGTTTAGCATCAAGTGAGCGGGAGCTAAGTGTTAGCTCCAAGTAGGCCCTTTGACATTGATGTCAAAGGGGGAGAATAATAGGTATAGGGATAGGTGCAAAAAATAAGTACATAGAATAGGTACAAGTTGCACCAATAATGGGGAGTTACTGTATGTTTTTAGATGATGGTATGTGCAGGTGACATGATGTGGCAGTTTCAGGATTGAGGTTACCATCAATGACAAAGGGGGAGATTGTTGGAAATATTGTCATTGATGTCAAAGGTTTAGTATTATTGGTGATAAAGGCCCCATTGCATTTAATGTTGTTTATCTTGGCTAATATGAGTTAATATTTATTTAATATTAAAGAATATATTTTTGGTTGCATATGAGACAAAATAAGGGCCCATGGAGAAGTCGAAGAGTCACGGGATAAAGACAAAAGAAGGATGGGATGCATTTTCCCATGAAAAGTCATCTTGGGGAATACCAAGAGTCACCAAGTGAAGACAAAAGAGTAAAGGGCGAATTTCTAATGAAGGGACACTTTGAGGAATACAAAAAGTCCCCAAAGATAAGGACAAAAGTGGAAAATATGTTTTTGGTCATGAAGGGTCACCACATGACTTTTCAAATGCTTGGATATGAAGGGTCATCCAAGATTGGCACCATTTTCCATGAGGATTGAAAGGTCACAAAGGGGGAAGGCCAAAGGTCATTTGGAAAGCTATAAATAAAGGCTTGAGTAGCCATTTGTAATGTGGAAGTGAGAGGTTGATTTGATATTGTAATATCTAGCTTAGAAGAGCAATTATGAGAGATGATTTGTATTTGTTATATCTAGCTTAGAAGAGCAAAAGTGAGAGAGAGGAAGGTGATGTTGTATTGATCTATCATTCATTGAGATAACAACATTGAGAGATAGGTGTGTGGTATACACAAAGGGGTTGGTGCTCCTGTGGGTTGGTGCTCATGAATTGTTGCTGAGTTGGTGCTTAGTAAAGGGGTTGGTGCTCATGAATAGGTGCTGGGTTGGTGCTTGGAAAAGGGGTTTGAAGCTCTTGTGGGTTGGTGCTCATGAATTATAGCTGAGGTTTGTACTTGGCAAAGGGGTATGGTGCTCCTGTGGGGTTGTTCTCATGAATATATTTGAGATTGATTCTCTGTGGTTTTTCCCACATTGGGTTTCCACATTATATCTGGTGTCTCTCTCTATCTTGTGTGGATGTTTATTGTTTGATTTTTATTGCATATCTTGAATGTTTGATTAAGTGGAATTTGGTTAAAGGAAAGATTTATAAGATATATAATATACTGATTCACCCCCTACTCTCAGTATATTCCATGATTAACAATTAGATAATATGATGTCATTGATAAACCTAATAATAATCCAAAAAATATATTTATATTATAGTTTCTTAATGGGTTCATTATCTATAATTATTTTATTTATACAACACTATATGATACAAAATTTCCAAATAGTACTAATTGGGTTTATTTTGCATCTATTTTTAATACACTGAATAAAAATGAAGACATGTTTTATTTTGAGAAAGAATAATTTCCTTCTCAACATAATATTAATCATAATATCCTATTATTTATTCTATCATGGAAAAATCCAAGGTCTCCAGATAGAGCAAATGCACTGGTTGAGTATCACAAGTGAGTGCACAACACAATGTAGCTAAAAACAAATGAAACTAACACAAAAATAATGCAAAAGAGATTAGATCCAAATCCAAAATTCCATTACCAAATATCACAAATGTGAGAACTAAAAATATGTTAATGATGATTAAATATTCCACAAAATGTGGTCAATAGAACCTCAAAATATAATAGTAACTCCTCTAAAAAAGGTGGTCAACAGAGTGAGGAATATAAGATTAACTTCAATACCTAGAATAACCAATCAAGGGAGTTGCTTCCTAGTCATTTGATCAAAATGTACACCTAATCAAAATTCTCCATGAAATTAGGAAAAATTTAAGTGAGGTAAAAAATCCCTCAATAAATAAATATGGGAAAAGAAATAACCCCTACTCTAATACATTCCCCATAAACATAACTTAGGTGGGCGGTGTGAAAAAAGGTCTCAACAATTAGGCCTGATGAGGTACCCACATATAAAGAAACATATCATAAAGTAGAGAAAAGGATAAAACTAAAATTAAAAAAAATCCCCCCCCTCTAAAAAAAGAGAAACATAAAAGAAGAGGATAAAAGGCCCCTCTAGAAGATGATGCTACAGTATCTTGAACCTTAAGAAGATCCCAAAAATGAAGATAATTTCTCTCTATGAAAGGTTTAGTGAAGATGTCTACTATTTTCTCTATCATTTATAAATATCTCAAATCAAAGATGTCCCCATGAATGATCTCTCTAATGAATTTCATGTGAATCTCTATGTGTTTGGTATCCTAATGCTAGATCAAATTCTTTTAAATTTGAAGAGTACTATGGTTGTCAAAATAGATGATTATAGGTCATATGAATTGGATATAAATCTATATGAGAATAATTTGAAGCTAGATGGAATTAGTGGTATCATTGATATCCCCCCTATACTCTACCTTAGTAGATGATAAATAAATAGTATTCTGCTTCTTCCTTGACCAACTAATCAGACCTGAGCCAATTGAGAAATTGTAACCTAAAGTGGACTTACAATTTTTAATATCACTAGCTTAGTTTGAGTTTTATATATAATAAAGCTGATGTTAGTTCCAAATTTTTAGTTAATCCTAAACCTATGTGTGCCTTGAATGTATTTCAAGATCCTCTTAGCTAATTTCTAGTGTAACTCATGGGGTTATTGCATGAATATATAATTAGGTCCACTACATATGATATGTCAGGGCTAGTTTATTTCAAGTAGATAAGGTTTCCCATAAGGTTTTGATATAAGGTATCATAGACCAAAGGTGAAGTACAATCTACCTTAAAATTGACTCCAAATAGAAAAGGAGTTAGACCTGGTTTACAATCAACCATGTGAAACTGAGAAATAAGATTGAGAGCATACTTAGGCTGTGCAAGAGTGATCCCTGAATCAGATTGAGAAATTTAAATCTCAAAGAAGTAATGTAATAATCCCAAGTCTATCATGGAAAAAATTTCTTGAGGAGACATTTTCACCATTGAAATGGATGAAAAATTACTACCACTGATCAAAAGATCATCAACATAAAGAACCAAAATCAAGAGTGAATCATCTTATTGCAAGAGATAGATGTTCAAATATGAATGACATCTAATGAATACTATTGTGAGAGGGAAGGAATCCATCTTAGTGTACTAATCTTGAGGGGCCTATTTGAGGCCATAGATGTATTTATGGAGTTTTCATACAAGGAAAGAATCCTCAATAAAGCCTAGAGGTTTCTCCATGTAAATTACCTCTTTAAGATCACCATGAAGAAAGACACTCTTCAAATCCATCTGATGAACATTACAATGATTAGATACAATAATAACTAGTGTGAATCTAATGGAGTTCATTTTAGTGACTGGTGAAAATGTCTATGTAATCAATGATAGGCACCTGAGAGAAACCCTTGGTAACCAAACACATCTTGAACTTGTCAATAGATGCATTTGTTACATACTTAGTCTGATATATTCTTCTACATCAAACCATATTTATTCCCTTAGGAAAAAGTGTCAAATCCTTAATTTGATTCCTTATTAAGGAGTTATACTCCTCATGCATGGTAGAATCCCACTCAAGAATACCTAATGCCTCTTGAAAAGTTTACAGATATGAGGCAAAGCTATAAAAATATTGTGGCTCACCTTATAACTTCGAATGTGTCCACTTATATCTAGAGAATCCCTAATCCATGTACCTACACTTTGTAGTGTCTACCTATCCTAAAGGGGACCAGAAGTGAATGAGTTACGTAGAGAATCATCATACTCTAAAGTGTGATTAAATTTGGATGGAGATGAATCCCCATTACTACTCTCACTATCAAACTGGAATAAGTGTCCTCAACCTCTGGAATGTGCTTAGGTTGATATGAATCATCTGAATTAAATCCAAGTGAGTCCAATGAAGTGTGAGAAGTGTCAAGTGTTGAGTCTATGGGACTCTCTTGAAATTAAACACTTCTCTCAATGAACAACTCATGTGTGGTTGAATGAAGAAGGTGGTACCCGTTGACACCATCTAGATAAACTATAAAGATGTAAGATTACACTAAGGTTCCATATCCTCGAATTTATTCTTTAGTATGAATTCCATATCTAAGTATCCAAAAACCCTAAAGTACTCAATTATGGGTTGATTTTTGTGCCAAGCTTCAAAAGGATTTATACCTTTTAAAGCTTTGTGAGGAAACCTATTATGAATATAACAAACACAACTAATAGATTTGGCCCAATACTGAGGTGTCAATGATTTAGAGTAAATAATATAGTTTTTCATCTCTTTCAAGGACCTATTATTTAATTTTTTAACTTTTTTCTAATGAGGACTATGAGGAACTATTTGCTGCAAATCAATATCATCTACCGTGCATAACTAATCAAACGTGCTATTGTCATACCCCCATTATCAGTTAAAATAACCTTAATCTATTTCTTATATTATTTATCTACAATAACTTTGAAGTCCTAAAAATTGTTGAAAAAATTATATTTATACCTAAGTGAACCCATGTGTATCTTGAGAAATCATCAATGAAGGTAAGGCCATACTTAACCCTCGTGACAAATAGACTAGGAAAAGGTCCATATACATTATTATGTAATAAATAAAATACCTATGAATCCCTCCAAGATTTTCCTTTGTCAAATTTATCTTTGGGATAATTCCCAAGGGTGTAACCCTTACAAAGACCCTTAGAGGAATTGACTTGAGGTAAGCCTGTAACCATGTCATGTTTGCTAAGTTGTTCTAGGTAGTGGTAGTTGAGGTGGCCAAACCACTCATGCCAATTATTTATAAGTACATTTTGTTGGAATTAGATAATGAGAGGGGGGTGGGTTCATCAATTAAATAATAATTTATATTCAATTCCATTCATCATTCCATGAAGCATTCATTCACATACAAGATCAATACATAAATGAACAACTACACATACAAAAGAACACAAGAGATATGTGGGAAACCATATTGGGGGATAAAACCCACTGAACCATGCACATGGATTATAATCCTATAATTTCAATATCTAAATTTTAGTGAAGCATCAACTTCACAAGGAGCTCTAACCCATACCTAGTTAAGCACCCACTCAACTAATCTTCTACAAGCTCTATCTTGCAAGGAGGCTCCAAAACCATAGGTAAATTAGAAAAAAATAAGTCACCTATGATATATGATCAAATTATAACACTTTTTTCTAACTTAACTAATTATTACCTCCTTTTTTTACATTATTTACACTTCAATCTCACTCAAATAGCCTTCAAGGCTTACTTGCTCAACATGCCTCTTCTATGCTCATTAGGTCCATTGACCTTATCATCCACCTAAATAAGATATTTTATATGAAAATTTATGATCTTATTCTCCTCTGATTTTCATAAATGACCCGATCCTCCTCTTTCAAAGGCTCTCTCCTACGCTTGTATCCTCTCTTATCTAACTTGCTCAAATAGGCCAATTAAGCCTTGTATTTATACTCAACTCTTCCTCTCACCCATATTGGTCAGAAAAGATAATTTAAATGACTTAAATATCATTATAATAGGTCAAAAATCATGTTACATGAGTTATAAAACCACTCCATAGGTCAGTCATACCCCTTAATGACCAAAAACCTAATTAGGCCTAGTTGAGACCTAATGCAATTAGGTCTTCCTAAAGCACACATTAACACTCAGACCCATTAGACCATCTTGATTATATTAAAATTATTTAAAAACTTAAAATATCACTTTAATCTTCCCATAATAATCTCTCCTTGTGTCCCCAATAACATTTGATTCATTTCACACCTTGAACCAAGCTATTAGGCCTACTCACCATTGGCGTTCAATACACCTATAAAATCTGCCTTAAAAAACTAAAACATATAATTAAATTTTATAAATGATAAAAAAAACAACATTAATATAATAATAATTACCTAAACAAGCCAATGTGCCTCAAACCAAATCTTGTAAAATGACCATTCAGACTGGTCAAACACAGTCAAAGTATAGTCAAGAACTCTTGACTCTCCAAAATTTAATAGGGAAAGAAAAATATTATAAAAACCTTCTCATGAACCTTTGATACCTCATAAACATATTAAAACTCATTTTATTATTCAAACCTTGGAAAACACCAAAAACTCACCTCTGTAAAGTGACTACTTAAACTACCTATAGCCTCCAGAAACACAATCATGAATAAATTTGTCATTATTACTTGAAAGGACTTTTTAATGACATATAATGCATATTAATATTTTATGTGGTTTATATATCATTATACAATAATTATATCTATTTTTATGGCATCAATCATTGGTCTTACAGACCAATCTCTTAGGCCTCTATCTCACTATCTTAACATAGTCTACTAAGCCATTTTGGCTTCCACTTAACCTATATATAAACATTACATAGAGAAAAAATAGGTTGTTTACATAAAAAAACATAACCAATTTTATTTGGTACATTTTCTCTTGTCATAAGGTCTCACACACTTCACTTCCCCTATCACATCAGGAACTGCCAAACACTGCAAATATCCAATCTTGGAAACATGACATTATAAAACCTAAGAAAAAAATCATCATGATATTAAAATACATTTAAAAATTCATAATACCTTCTTATATAACCATCCAACACAAAAATCATATGCTCCAATGGTAACTTTACTCCTACAGACCATTCTCACTATCTTGGGTTTCACTGTCACATCTTCTTAATATAGGCCATCTTATGAACACATTTTGCATCCATTTCAGTGAAATAAAAATAATATAATCAAAATTTAAAATAGGTATAGGTATTTAATAATAAAATCAAGTGTTTGGATTCATCCCTAGTTCTCTGTAACCAATCCCTAAATACATTCTCACTTTGACTAGTTTTCTTCATTATTTTCACTCTGTCAAATTAGCAATAGGTCATCTTCCATAACCAAAATAGTTGACTAAAAATATGTAACTTTCCAAAAAAAACCATGTACATAAATAATGAGTCTTGTACTTCAACCTACATCAAATTTAATGCATGACCTAGTCAACCTACCTTTAGCATCAAATTCTTTAGAAACAAACATAACTATGTAGCTTCCACTCACTACCCTGACATACTACTACCACTTGGAGATTCCTAGAGGAGTCCTATACAACATAAAATCATAAAAAAATACTTAAAAAACTATTATAGGTCATTCTCAACAATATTTCTTCAATCTAGTCACTATAACGGTTTAGAGAGGGTTTTAGACCAGTTCTGGTATTAGCGATTGTTCATATAGTATTGCCACTCAAATGACAAACTAATGCTTGGAAAAATTAGATAGGAAATTTTTACATCTCTCCTAGAAGGATCAAGACACCATACAAAGTATACACATGCCAATAAGCATCAACAAATCCTTCTCAAGCTTGGAAACCTTCACTTTGCATACACATGAGACCTCAAAACATGATTTATTGTATTCTACTTCAATACATGACCTAAGACTTCATAAAAATGCTTGAAACAAAATGTTATATCTTTAACCATTATCACATGTGCTTAATAAATTTTAAAACTCACCTTGAACCCTCATTAGGCCACACTATGTCTTTATGCATGCTAGGCCTTAAACTACCGACAGTATGTTGACCCTTGAAAATGCTTGGGAATATATTGTATTGTTATAAAAAAATAATACACGTCATATAACTTAATACCATGCTTGTACAAGCACTCTTACCTTGGAATCTAATCCTCATTCTCTATTTGGCCTCACTAAGTGTCTTGACACACTAGGCCTTCGACTGCAAGTCAATTAAGGTCTTAGAGTATGACCTTATCACCAATATATATGGTCTAAAAACCTAACACACATTAATATAAATCCTATAATGTACTCATATAATACTAACCTTGTTCACATAGGTCTTATAATTCTCTTCTTAGTATGCTACTAAACCTGTTCCACCATACTAGGTTTATTATGCAAGGGTTATACCTCAATACCTAACCTTAATGCCATTATAGATGTACATTCCTCATAACTAATATGTGAAAAAAATATTATCATATTATATACCACTTCATTTATTACCTTCAAGGTCATCCATATATGTATCACCATCATCATGCCTTTACAAGCCATGTCCATGCTTAAGAAACTAGGTCATCAACCAAACCTACTAGGCACCACACAAATCTCACCTTACTAATCCTTATTGACATCAATGATACTGAAATTAACATCAATGAAAACATTAAACAATATGACCCTTTGTCATTGATGGCAAACAAGCCTCTTAACACCTCTGACTTGATTGATGGCAAAACATAGAACTCTCTTCCAATCAAGGCTCTCTCTCCCAACTAGGACTCTCTCCCCCTTTGAAATTAATGAAAAAGGGTCATAAACATTATCATGGGGTAATTTTAACATATTACTTTGATCCTAATACCTGACTACTTACAAAAATAGCAAGCTATCTCCCCCTTTGTCAATGTATACTTCAAATGGGTTCCTCTAATCAAACTTCCTCTTTTTTCATGATTATTAGTTTCTTGTAGTCTACAACCTCAGGTTTGTATGTCTTACTTAGATTGAGCATTCATTGTGTCTTTATTATCATACCTCTACATATGATATTTTCATGTTACGTCATGCATTCACTTGGACTCTTTTTAACCCTCTTGAAGACTCTATTTACCCTCATGCTACCAATAGGTCTCATGTAGACTTAATTATCACAAAACATTATCTTGAATAAACTAAGCATAATATTACTTAAAACACTCATTCATAGCCAAATTAATATATGAATGGGAACCTCATGACCTCAAGGCCATCTCCATACTCATATTCATCAACAATCTACACTTTAAGATTCACAAGCCATCATGGCTTAGAATATTTCATATCTTCTTCAAGGAAACATATAGTCAAACATGTATGTGACACCTCATACATAGTGATAGATGTCTATCACACCAATGAATCTTCCATGCTATGTAAATAGGGACACATCAATCATGTCAACTTACTCCTTCATGACCTTAAGGTCATATTGATGCATACTCAACACTGAAACCTCCAATAAACTCTTTAATTAAACTCAAAGAATCAACTTTGCATACTTACAATCAATACCTTGATACAATCACTTAGAAATTGTCATTAGAATACTATGAACATATTCATGTCATTTTCAACATGACACTACTTAAATTATCACCATAGTAATCTTCTTCAATCTTACTAGCTTCTTGTCATGCTATATAGCATGACCATCTTCATAACTTCTGTGAATACTCTCAGGACACCAACAAATTATCATTTCACTCTTTGATCAACACAAGACCATGGATATTCATGAGAAAATTTATCTACCTCCAATGGATTTGGTCATATAGACCAATCTACAACTCTCTTGATCAACAATTCTGAGTCTTGCTTCTTAGACCTCACCATGAGATCAAACATGCATTATAATCATGCCATCAATTGAAAGAAACATTGAAACCAACTTACCAAAATCACACTGAGTCCAACAAGCCATAATAGAGTCAATATCATTTTGAGAACACACCTTTAGGGTTTTAAGACACTAGAAGACGTAAAACCCTCATCTTACTATCCTATGAGTCTTAAGCTCATTCATCACTTTTGAGGTCAAAAATGATCAAGAAAACTACTCTTATAGGAACAACATGACCTAAATAATACCTCCATTCACTTAGATCAATCACCTTAATTGACCAAAAGCACTATATAACTCAAAAAATTCACCCATGTATTCCATTCATAAATACCTTAAAAATACAGTCACTTTCATTGAGTTTCGCAAGTTCAGACCTCTATGGTCTGAAGAATACCTTCAATCTCTCTTCCTATTATCTCATTGATCATGCTAAAATGATATAGTCACTTTATTATTAAATGTTTAGATGTATTATATAGAAATGAAATTTTTAAAAAAATCACAGTCAACCACTTTATCTTCTTTATACATCATCAAGGCTCAACTAGACCTAAAATAGGTCTCAACAACATACTCAAGTTTTAATCAGATCACTGCCTATCTATGACAGCGTCAAAGAATCAACTTAGTTTCACTAGATTGTTTACCAAATCATATTACAATTGTAAATATATTTGTGATTATATAGGTCACTTTATATCATCTTCTAATAAGGCCAACACAAGATTCTTGAAACCTCAATTTTTTATTGAACACCTTAACCAAGTAACATCTTCCTTCTACCATGCTAGCTAACCAAGAAGACCAACTAGGAATGCCTTGACTTGTACCTTTTTCTTGATATGTCTTCAAAGTCTTTATTTATTGTCAATCTTGGGTTTTATCTTTGAATTAGATTCTATATAGTCCTTCTAGGTTGACAAATTGTACCTTTGACATTCTTTCAACTGTTTAGATAACTCTATAAGTACCAACACTGCAAACAAGATGAACATTGTCCTCATCACACTTTATGCTACATAACATCACCTATAGGATATCAATCCTCCTAAAAAGGTCCATCTATGATACTAATTTTTATAAGTAACTACTATGAGGGGGGGGGGTGAATAATTTGTATAACAATGTATATTCAATTCTATTCATCATTCCATGAAGTATTCATTCATATACAAGATCAATGCATAAACAAAAAACTACACAAGCATACAAAATAACACAAGAGATATGTGGGAAAACCTCTTGGAGATAAAATAAAATAAGCCATTCAAATGGAATAAATTAATATAATATTAATATCCAAATTTTAGTGAAGCACCAACTTCATAAGGCACTTCAACCCCTACCTAGTTAAACACCCACTCAACTAGTCTTCTACAAGTTCTATCTTGAAAGGAGGCTCCAACACCCTAGTTAAAATAGAAAAAAATAAGTAAAATATGATATATTATCACCTTATAAAACATTTTTATAACTTAAATGATTATTTCATCTTTTTTTTTCACTCTTTACCCTTCAATCTCACTCAAACAACCTTCTAGGCTTACTTGCTCAACATGCCTCTTCTATGCTCATTAGGTCCATTGAACTTATCATCCACATAAAAATGATATGTTATATGAAAATTTATGATCCTATTCTCATATTATGGTCCTAAATGACCTGATTCTCCTCTTTCCAAGGCTATTTCCTATGCTTGTATCCTCTCTTATCTAACTAGCTCAAATAGGCCAATTAGGCATTGCATTTATACTCAACTCTTCCTCTCACTCATTTCGGTAAGAAAATAGAGTTTAAATGATTTAATTATCCTTATAATATGTAAAAAAAACTTTAAATTATTGATAAAACCACTCCATAGGTCAGTCATACTCTTTAATGACCAAAAGCCCAATTAGGCCTAGTTGAGACCTAATGCATTAGGTCTTCCTAAAGCACATGTTACCACTCATACCCATTGGACCATATTAATTATATAAAAATTATAAAATAAATAAATATATAAATTTATTATACCCCTAATAATCTCTCCTTGGGTCCCCAACAACATTTGATTCATTTCACACCTTGATCCAAGCTATTAGGTTTACTCGCCATTAGCCCTTCACACACCAAAAAAAATTACCTTACAAAACTGAAGCATAAAACTAAATTTTACACATGAACATATGAAAAAATCACATTTATATAAAATTAACTATCTCATGGTCATCACCATATCCATTTGAATTTACTAAATAGGCCAATATGCCTCAAACCAACTCTCTCAAAATGACCACTCAGACTAGTCAAACATAGTCAAAGTACAATCAAGAACTATTGACTTTCCAAACTTCAATATGAAAAAAATAGATTATAAAAATATTATAATGAAAATTTTAGACCTCATAAACATATTTAAACTCATTTTATTATTCTACCCTTGGCAAAACACCCCAAACTCACCTCTGCAAAGTGATTACTCAAACTGTCTGTAGTCTCCAAAAACATAGTCATCAAGAACTTTGTCATTATTAATTGAAAAGAAATTTTCATGAAATATAATTCATATCAATATTTTATATTTTGTCTCTATATAATTATAAAATAGTTATATCTCTTGTTCTGGCATCAATCATTGGTCTTATAGAGCAATATCTTAGGCCTCTATCTCACTTTCTTAACATAGTTTGCTAAGCCATTTTGGATTATACATATCAACACCTTAATATATATATCAAAATTATATATAGAATAAATATATTTTATACATATAAAAAAACATAACCAAGTGTATTGGGTACATTTTCTCTTGTCATAAGGTCTCACACACTTCACTTCCCCTATCACATCAAGAATTGCCAAACACTACAAAAATCCAATCATGGAAACATGACATTATAAAACCTATAAAATCATAATAATGATATTAAAATACATGTAAAAAATCATAAAACCTCATTATATCACCGTAAAACACAAAAATCATATGTTCTAATGGTAACTTTGCTCCTGCAGACCATTCTCATTATCTTGGGTTTCATTATCACATCTTCTCAATATAGGCCATATTATGAACACCTTTTGCATCCATTTTAGTGAAATAAAAATTAAAAATAGGTATAGGTATTTAATAATTACCTCAAGTTTTTGGATTCATCCCTAGTCCTCTTCAACTAATCCCTAAATGCATTCTCACTTTAACTAGTTTTCTTCACTATTTTTACTCTTTCTCAAATTAGAAATAGATCATATTCCATGACCAAAATATTTGACACAAAGGATGAAACTTTCAAAAAAAAAACCATGGAAACAAATAAAGAGTCTTGGCCTTCAACCTACATCAATTTGCATGCATTGACCTAGTCAACCTTGCCTATAACATCAAATTATTTAGAAACAAGCATATTTTTGTAGCTTCCACTCACTACCCTAACACACTAATTCTACTTGGATATTCTTGGATGAATATTATAAAACATACAATCATCAAAAAATCCTTACCAAACCATTCTAGGTCATTCTCAACAAGATTTCTTCAATTGGGTCATTATTAGGGTTTAGAGAGGGTTTTAGACCATTTCTGGTGTTAGCAATTATTCATAAAGTATTGACCCTCAAATGAAAAAATAATGCTTGTAAAACATATCCAGGATCCTTTTCCATCTCTCTCAAAGGGCTTAGGACACCATGCAAAGTATACACATGCTAATGAGCATCAACAAATCCTTGTTGAGCTTGGAAACCTTCACTTTGCATACACAAAAGACCTCAAAACATGATTCCTTGTCTTCTCATTCAATTCATGACCCAAAAATTCATAAACATACTTGAAACAACCTATAAAATCTTAATCCATGCTCACATGTGCTTAATCACTTTGAAAACTCATCTTGACCGCTCATTAGGCCACACTAGGTCTTTATACATGCTAGGCCTTAAACTACCAGTAGTATGTTGACCCTTGAACACACTTGGAAATTGCTTGTATTATTCTCAAAAAAATCATAAACATTTCATATAAATTCATACCATGCTCATAAAATCACTCTTACCTTAGAATGCGATCCTTATCCTTTATTTGGCCTCACTAGGTGTCTTGGCGCACTAAGCCTTCAATTATAAGTCACTTTAGGTCATGGAGTATGACCCTATCACCAATGTAGATGCTCTCAAAACATCATATAAATTATTATAAAACCTCTCATGTCCTCATAGACTTCTAACATTGTTCACATAGGTCTCATACTTCTCTTCTTAGCATGCTACTAAGCCTATTCCATCATACTAGGTTTCTTATGCAAGGGTTATGCCTCAATACTTGAACTTGCTGCCACTGTAGATGTAACTTTATTAGAATTAGATACAATATCTAATGAATATAATAGAAAGCATAAATAAGAGATAAAATAGTAATAGTAATAACCAATAACTGTATATTTGAGTCAATAATAGAAATGAATAAATAAGTCAAATATAATGAATAACTCTGATAATTCTATATTAATTTGATATAGAATACATAAATAGACATTTATTATATAGAGAAAGGTGTGTAAGATAAAGATCAGATAACTCACACAACATGTGTAGTTTAATTGATATTTGAATACAAGAATAGTGGATTATAACTCCACACTAACAAGATAGGTGTCCAAATTATGTAAATGATCAACACAAGTTGACTACAAGTTAAGTAATCTTATCCTATCTTACCCTGAATAGTGGAGTAGAACTCTACTATAACAAGATAGGTGTCTAAGTTGAGTATTAGCTAAGCAAGCTTATCCTATCTGGTGAAAATTATTAATAAACATAATAAGCTAATTACAATAAGTAATTAGTGCACCAATCTAAATAATAAATACAAGTAAATGCAATAAAATAAATAAATGCACCAACACCCCCCATAATTGAAGCTTAGGTAGGGCTATGTAGATAAGAGTCCCAATAATATGTAACCATATTAGGTACTCTATAAAAATAGATGAGGAAAGGAGAAAACTTGAAGGAAAAAAATTCCTCCTCAAAATGAAGGTCTAAGAGACCCCCCCTGAAGAACTAATGTCCTGTACCCCCAAAAGAGATCACAAGTGAGGATACTTGCTCTCATGAAAGGTTTGATGAAAAAATCTAAAATCTACTCCTCCATAAGAAAATATTAAAGATCAATTATCTTATCTTGAATCAAGTCCTTGATAAAGTGCATATAGATCTCTATGTGTTTAGTTCTCTAATGATGAACTAGATTCTTCAAGATTTAGATAGTGCTCTGGTTCTTATAGTAGATGACTGATGGCTTTTGAAATGGAACACCAAGCTTAGTGAGAATATCTTGAAGCCAAATAGCCTTAGTTGTGGCATTAATAGTGCCATGATACTCAACCTCTGTAGATGAAAGAGAAATAACATGTTACTTCTTACTTTGATAACAAATGGGGTCAGATCTTAAGTGAAAGTTGTAATTAGAAGTGGACTTACAATGATCATAATTGCCAAGCCAATTAGAATCTATGTATCTCACCAAGTCTAAATATGTAGCTATTGTATAGTGAATCTCATATCTGATAGTGCCCTAAATGTAGCTCAAACTACATTTGATGACTCTCCAATGAAGCTCATGTGGCATTTTCATAAATCATGAAACCATGCCAATTGCATATGAAATGTTAGGCTATGTATGAGTCAGATAGATGAGGATACCTACAAGTTGGTGATACAATGTGGCATCAACCAAGGGAGTGGAATAATGAACCTCAAGTCTAAATCTAGATAAGAAAGGAGTCAGTGTAGGCCTATATTCAGCCATGTGAAACTAAGCTAACAAGTCCATGGCATATTTGGGCTATGAAAGTGTAATCCTAGAAGAAGACTGTGCTATCTGAATCTCAAGAAAATAATGCAATAGGCCCATGTCTGTCATAAAAAAGTTGTCATGAAGTGCACTCTTAACACTAATGATGATGGATGTTGTGCTCCCTATAATAATGAGATTGTCAACATAGAGTTCCAAGTACAATAGTGAATCCTCCTATCATAGAATGTAGATATTTAGTTCTGAGTGACATCTTGAGAACCCAACTGAGAGAATACATGTGTCCATCTTGGAATACCAAACCCTAGGGGCTTATTTTAGATCATAGAGAGACTTCTACAAGTGGCACACCAATGAAGAATCTTGAATGAACCCCCTTGGCTACTCCATATATATCTCCTCATGAAGAAATGCACTCTTCACATCCATCTGATTAATAGCTAGTATCAAGCTAATGGAATTCATCTTAGCAATAGGCACAAAAGTTTCTATATAGTCAATGCCTTCCACTTGGAAAAAACCTTTGGCCACTAAGGGTGTTTTATACTTATCAGTATTTTCATTTTCTATAAACTTATTTTGATATATCCACCTAAATCATACTAATTTTATTCCCTTAGGAAGAGGAATAAGATCCCAATTGTTGTTCCTAATTAATGAGTCATACTCTTCTTCCATTTCTAAATCCCACATCATTGTCCCTGTGGCTTCCTAAACATATTGTGGATCAAAAGGTATGGAAATATAGGAATATGGAAGATCATGCTATGATTGTATTCTCCTTCTATCTAATGGATCCCTATCAAGAGGGTATACATCTACCAAAGTCTATCTAGCCCACAAAGGCATCAATAGGTGAGGATCCAGAGGAAGAGGAGGAACATGACTTGATAAACCCTATTGGGGAGGTATTACCTCATCATCCCTATGAGTAGATGAAGTAGGAGTATCATCATCATTGCTATCTGATTCTTCTAAGGAAGAAGAAAAATAAATGTTAGAAGACAAGTCTGAAGGACTTTATTCAAAGTAAACACTTCTCGTTATAATAAGCTCATGTGAATCTAGATCAATGAGCTGATATCCCTTAACACCATTAGGATATCCCACAAATATGTAAGTCTAAGTTTGTTGTTCTAAAGCACGGTGCTTGTCTAAAGGTATGTGAGCCCATGCTGGACTATTGAAGACTCTGAAATGATGCACATCTGGCTTCTTATTGCACCAAGATTCAAGAGGTTTTATCCCCTTTAACGCTTTGAGAGAAAATCTATTATGTATATATGTAGCATAATTAATCACTTCTACCCAATACTCAGGTACTAATGATTTTGCAGGAATCATACAACTTGCCATCTCTTTTAAGAATCTATTCTTCCTCTCTGCTACACCATTTTGCTGAGGTGTGTATGCAACTAAATGTTGAAGATCAATTCCTTCAAGAGCACAAAATTGTTTAAACTTGTTGTTCACATATTCCCTCCCATTATCTATGCAGAGAATCTTGACATAATTTCTAGATTGTTTCTTTGCTAGAGATTTAAACTCTAGAAATCTATAAAATACTTCATTATTGAGTTTCAAAAAATAAACCCAAGTATATCTGGAATAGTCATCAATAAATGTGAGATCATAGTGGGTTTTAATAAAAGACAAAGTAGGTAATGAACCTGATAAATCACTATGAACAAGTTTGAGGAATTGTGTATCCCTCCAATCCTTCCCTTTATCAAACTTATCCTTTGGATGTTTGCCTAAGGCACAACCATGACATACGTCCCCTAAAAATTGAATCTATGGAAGTCCTGTAACCATCTCCTACTGACTAAGCTAATGTAAATAGTGGTAGTTCAGATGATTAAACTACTCATGCCATAGCTTGCTCATTGAATCAGTGTGTGAGAGAAAAGCTATAGAGGAAGATTGAGGGAAAAAGCAGGAGAATGAATAACACCAAGTATTATTATTGTCTTTTCTCATTGTAACTAAGGCATTATCCTCCAATTTTTTGATTTATACATAATCAAGTGTGAACTCAAATTTCATACTAGTATCAAAGTGAGTGATTGGGTAGATAGAGAGAAGGTTAGTTGATAACTCTGGGACACATAGGACATCCTCAAATACATCACTATCAACATCAATTGTGCCTTTTCCTATAACATCTACCTTAGAATCATCACCTATGAGAATATGAGGCAAGGAACTTGGTTCTAATCCAAAAAAATATTCTTGATCAAACCCATATGGTGTAAAGCACTTGAGTCAATTACCCATGACTTAGGAGAATTTTCTAGTGCAATTAGTGTTGTAGCTTTCCTTTTCCATAAATTTTAAGGAATATAAGAATCCTCTGAAGAGGATTGATTGATGTTATTATTTTTGAGAAGACCCTTAAGGTCATCAATCTCTTTCTTCTAGCAATCTCGTTCACTATGAAACCCATTTTTACAGTAAGGGCAAAGAGTGCCAGTCCTTTTTTATGAACCCCCTTTCTTATTAGTGGATTTATAATCTCCTTATGAGGAAGATTGTTGCCCTTTATTCTTATTTTTCTGTGACTTATTCTAATTATTCTAATTCTTTTTACTTGAACTTATATTTGATGCTGATGTTGAAACTTACTTATCCTAAGGTTGACTTGCAAGTAGAGCTTGAGATTTGGATGAATTGATTAGACCCATAGCTATTAACTTTTCTTCTTTAGCCATTAAAATCTTAGAGAATACCTCAAAGGTGGGCTTTTGATATGATGTACCCAATGTGAGCCTATGAGTCTGAAAGCTAGAGACAAAATATGAATATTCAGGATATAATTTGTGTAAGTCACAAAAAATCAATTGAATAAACTTTTTATCAATTTTACATTCAAAAAGTTGTGCTCTAAGATCTATGACTTTAGTGATGTAGTCTTATATTGTAGCATAATTTTTAGGATCCAAAATAATGAGTTTGTTTTCAATTTGGTAACCATAAACCTCATCTATTTTACCAAACAATGATGCTAATTTATCCCAAGCCTCTTTTGAAATTGTACATTTGTCAAGATGGAAATTTAAATCTAAAGACATGTAAGACTGAATGCATCCAGTTACCTTAGTAGTTTTAAAGAGAACGTGTTCTAACTCTTTTGCATCAGTAGGTAGAGTAAGAAGAGTTGTTATGTAAGGCATATATCCTAACATCATTAATGAATTCTAAGCATTCTATTTCCATGTGTTGTATTTATATGCTATTAATAGTGGGAACTTAGGATTCCCCATGATGCCTTTGGAAATAAACTATGACAAAGAAAAAATCAAAGTACAGAACACACCATAAAACCCCCATAATTGAGTGCAATTACAAGGCTGGATTATAATTTTTTTATTTTACAAAAAGCTCAATTAGGCCCTCTAGTCTAAAAGTTAAAAAAAAATCACTTTATTATAAAAATTTCTACACTAATGTTTTGTGCTAAAAAAATATTAACTTAAAAAAAAATAGGACCTAAATAAGAGGTTGTATGTGAAATTTATGAGCCTCAAAATTTACAAAAATAAGGATGAGCAAGAGCTACTGTATAAAAATCTAAATTATAGAAAAATATAGAAAAATTTTAAAAAAATGAAAGTGCAATAGCAAAGAGCACAAAATTTTAAGCTATTTCAAAAAAAAATTGCTCAAAACTACCTCCTAGTGTTCAAATGGTGGGATCTCAAAGTTTCCCTTTCAAATCTGCCTGCTGATCTGTGAAGCCTACCAATTTGTTTTTTGGTCTGCACAGTCCGTACAGTCCATATGACCGTACTTGAGAGAAAAAAATTTGCCTTCTAGGTGACTATGTCCAAATTAGACAAATTTTATATGGATCTATAGGTTTTGACACCTTCTAAATGCAACTATGAGGTCCATTTTGCTCAGAAACACTTCAATTTTTAGGTACCCACCAGATTTGGACATGGTGATTTTAGATGAAACCCTTACCAATTTTACCTCTTGTGCCCAATTTGGACAAAATTATAAATGATTTTGACTATCTCGAACACTTTGAACTCAATGGTGAGCTCATAAATTCTCCATAAAGCTCTAATTTGTGTCTGTATACAAAATAAAAAAATTGATCTTATATCTAGATATTTTTCTCTTGAATATTTATCAATCTACAGATTCAAGATTGCTCTGGGACCATGTTAGAATTAGATATAAGATCTAATAAATATAATAGAAATCATAAATAAGAGATAAAATAGTAATAGTAATAAATAATAACTGTATATCTGAGACAATAACAGAAATGAATAAATAACTCAAATATGATGAATTACTCTGATAATTCAATATTAATCTGATATAGAATACATAAATAGCCATTACTTATATAGAACAAGGTGTGTAATATAAAGATTAGAGAACTCACACAACACATGTAGTTCAACTGATATCTGATTACAAGAATAGTGGAGTGTAACTCCACACTAACAAGATAGGTGTCCAATTTGTGAAAATGATCAACACAAGTTGACTACTAGTTAAGAAATCTTATCCTATCTTACCCTGAATAGTGGAGTAGAAATTCACTGTAACAAGATAGGTTTTCAAGTTTACTACTAGCTAAGCAAGATTATCCTATCTAGTGAAAATTATTAATAAACATAATAAACTAATTAAAATAAGTAATTAGTGCATCAATATAAATAATAAATAAAAGTAAATATAATAAAACAAATAAATGAACCAACAAATTTACACACCACTCATATGCAAAAAACATCTTCTCATATGATATACCAATTCATTTAGTACCTTCAAGCCCATCCACATATATATCACCGTCATCATGCCTTTACAAGCCACGTCCATGCTTAAGGAACTAGGTCATCAACTAGACCTATTAGGCACCATACAACTATCACCTTACTAATCCTTCTTGACATCAATGACAACATTCAACACATTTGAATAAATAAACAATGTAGTTAGATAAGAATTGGGTCAAAAATATGAGAAGGTGTATAACCTAGCTTGGTGATATTCTCTACCCACTTCTAGTGTAGTATCATTAAGCAACTCTTTGATTATGATTTAATCTGGTGAAAATCCTACCCTCATACCCTTAATAATGTGAGTTATTTTGTACATTGATAAGAGATTAGTTGTAAGTGATGGAGCACTTAGAACATTATTAAATGTTCCTCCAGCCATTTCAATAGACCCTCTCTCTATAAATTGTACTGAAGTGCCATTACCTAAAGTGATAAAAGACATGCACTATAAGGCTTTA
The DNA here is from genome assembly GCA_037957365.1 of Torreya grandis. Taxonomy (NCBI): domain Eukaryota; kingdom Viridiplantae; phylum Streptophyta; class Pinopsida; order Cupressales; family Taxaceae; genus Torreya; species Torreya grandis. The sequence continues at coordinate 2,192,536 of JARHVA010002727.1, forward strand.
AGAAAGAAAAATCAACTTATGAAGAGCCCATGTGGTGGGAAGCACCTGAGTCAATAACCCATGAAGATGTTGGAGATGAAACTACTATAAGGGCCTTGCCCTTTTCTTTCTCTTTACCTTTGCCTTTTGCCTTAGAAGAATCTTGAGTTGATGAATTATGCTCTATAGACTCAAGAACACCTATGTTGTTATTTTTTAGAATATGCATTAGGTGATCAATTTATTTCTTCATGCACTTGTGTTCATCATGCCCATATTTATTTCAATAGGTACACTTAAAATTCTCTTTCTAAGGTTTGTCATTAGAAGAGGAGGTTTTAGTGGTTGTTTGGGTAGATATTGATTTTGGGTAGATATTGATTCTTTATTCTTATCTTGATCCTTTTTATTTTTCTTCCTATCTTTGTTTGAAGTATTTTCTTTCCCATTCCCAAAAATTAGGTCTTGAGGTTTTGAAGACTTAAATATGCCCACCATTACCATCTTATCTTGTTCCCTAGTCAAGTCAGCAATGAAATCATCTAAAGATGGCATTTCCCATATAGTGCCTAAAGTAATTTCAATGGCATGCAAAGTTGAGACAAAGATTGAGTAATTAGTGTGAGATGGATATTTTGAGAAATTGATTAGATTATGTAATTTATACACTAAAATAAACTTAGATTACTATTCTACTCCATAATTTAGAGCCAATAAATCATAATACACACAAATAAATAGTAAAATCCAACATTATGAATTCAAAGCTAAATGCTCCAAACAAGATTCAAGACAAAAGGAAAAAAAGATTAAATGATCATGGATTTTAGATTACTTTTAGACTCAAAATTTTGATAGCATATGATTGGCTTGATAAATTGACTTGGATAAGATGATTGTTTGACAAAAGACTAATGTATTATGATTAATAGATTGGCATGAAGGGTCATGGATTTCATAGTTTGAATTCTCATTGTTTGGAATGAAGGAAGTCATAGATTTAAATAGGCAATGGAGGGAAATTATCCAATGAATTAAAAATTCATTAGAAGCCTCTACAGAAGAAAACTCTAGAGAGAAAGGAGGGAATTCTAAAGATTTTAAAATTCCTTAGAATTCTCTAGAGAAGGAGAAGGGTGGTGGAGAGTTATAGATTACAATAGGGAATATAATGATGATTAGGGGAATATTATATTAGATTAAAATAAAGGTTAGATGAGGAGAAGGGGTAAGCTTGTAGGAAAGCCTAGGAGTAGGTAGGTAGGTGGGTTATCAAAATTTTAAATTACCAAATATTAGTGAAGTGAGATTAGTTAGTAGATAATCGGGAATTAGGTAAACTAATTAGGTTATAGGATGTTATAAGGTTATTATGTGACATGAATAATGAAGAGGGGTATTAGACCAAATGGATAGAAGGGGATTTATAAGATAAATTAGATGAAATAAGGTGAGACAAATGATTATTATATGAAATTAGTGATGAAGGGAAGCGAGCAAATTTAGATGCATACAATCAGACCTAGATTAGAGAGTATAGAAATAGTAAGTTGGTCATATTTCTTATCTATTACACATTATTTCAATTGCAATATCAAAGACTTGAAATTGTTGAAGAAATACTTAAGGAAATCAAAGTTGCTAGGACTTAGGTTGATAAGTTCATTTTCTAGTTCTTGACCTCTCATCACATATTATTTCCTAAAGAGATTTTTTAAAATGGTCCATACTTCAATGGGTGATTTTGTAGGTTCTATATGAAAGAGGAGACAAAGAGACACAAAAATACACAACAACCCATAGGCTTCATCAATACAATTGTACCACTTAATATTTTCTATATTTGCAATTGGTTAAGTTTCTAACCCCATTGTAATGCGATGTAAACATTTGATCCTTAGAATGATTTAAATTTAAATTTTAAATTCATGATAATTAAATATAATTAGAGGGTTAATTGAACTTGTATCCATTTTGTACAAAAATTAAGTGTAGTGCTTGTAGTAGTTGTTGTAGAAGTGAAAGTGCAAGAAAAATGAAAGGTGACTTAGAAAACATAATACACCCCCTTGAACTATGAAATGGTGACCCCCCATAATGTTAAAAATAATGCATGCTCAAAAGACATCAGACATAGCTGAGAATGAATCTAGAGTAACTAGTGCAATTATCAAAAAGACATGTTTTACAAGACAACATGAGGACATCTGGCTCAACCGATAATGCATCCAAGAAGAGTACACAATATGTGGGAAAGTAAGGAGAGAAAAAAATTGTTTTTGATTGTGAGGGGGTTTATCCACCTACCAAACTGGACCTCACCCTCCAATCTTCATCTAGTGAAAATAAGAAGATTTTGAACAAAAAACTTAATATTGCCCACAATATATTATTTTTATAAAAAATAAATAAAAAATCTCACTTGGCAATATGGCCTCCAATCAATGTATTTTTTTTTAAAGAGAAAAATTTAACAAAACATTTTACAGTATTGTTTAAAAAAACAACAAACACAATCCTTCCATTTTTAAATGACCCTCCTCTTAGAATGACACCCCCAGCCTTCATATAATTTTCCACCTTATATTTAAAGCGTCACCCCCATTTTTTATTTATTAAAACACCTAAAAATGCATGTAATGTTATAATAAAAGGTAAGCTTAGAAGTTAAAAATTCAACCTAAAATTTAGAAAAAAGCAAAACCATCAACTAAATAGAGAATACCATGAATTTTTTCCTTGATTGGTTTTAAAAATAATGCATATGAAAAAGGTGATATTATACCAAAAATAAAAGTTTACCAACTGAGCGAAGTAATGGAAGGGATGATTGGGGAGATTTGTATGTTGTGTAAGTAAAAAGGAGACCGTATTGTGATCTAAAAGTGAGATTAGGTAGAATACTAGGAGTTAAGGAGCTCAAATGACTCAATGAGCCTGCAGTTAAAACCAGAATGTGAATGGTGACCTTATGGAATTACCATAGCCACATAGTGAGCCAAGAACCCAGGGACAAGTTTAAGTCACTTTATTAAAGGTTATTTGAATATACACATGATAATAATAGGATATTTTACTACATGTTGGTAGCTAATAGGATGTTTGACTGTGTGTAGGTCATGAGAGGCCAAAAAACTAGGTCATGAAAGGAGTATGTGAGAGGCTATTGATCCAACCAGATCATGAAAGGATGATAAATACTACATGTAAAGGTGCCTTTATGAAGTACAAACCCTATAAAAAAAACCTCCTCCAAAAATAGTAATGTCCTTGATTTTAAAAAAAGACACCTATAATGTTTTTAGCCAGTTTAGGTCGAGGTTTTTGAGATGTCAAAAATCACTTGAATTTTTTTAAACCATATAAAAAGTGCTTAAAAATATATGTAGAGAAACTCTATATTTAAAAATAATACTAAAAACATAACCAGACATATAATTACCAGGGTGGATCTGATACCATATTGTGGTAAAATCCAAGATCTCTTGATAGAGTGAATGCACTAGTTGAGTGATCACACAAGTCAGAAGAGTGCACAAAATAATGTATCTAAAAGTAAATGAAACTAATATTATAATAATACAAAAAATATTAGATACAAATCCAAGCTTTCATTACCAAAGCTCATAAATGTGAGAAGTACAAATAGGAAAGTGCTAAGTAACTCCTCCACAAAAGGTGGTCAATAGACCCTCAAAATAGAATAGTAACCCCTCCACAAAAGGGTGTCACTAGAGCTAATAATATAGGAGTAACTCCAATACCCTTAATAGCCAATTAAGGGAGTTACTTTTTCGTCATTTAGTCAACCTCTACATCTAAGCAAACTTTTCCATGAAAGTAGGAAAACTCTAATTGAGGGCAAAAACTCAAAATAAATAAACATGGGAAAATGAATAACCCCCACTCTAACATATTCAATTGAAAATATTAAATAAAAGAGTTAAGCATGTTTGTTGGCTCCTCAATTTTGACCAAGTATTTATTCTAGTTTCGGTACTCAACATGGAAGGACCATTGTCTATTTTAATGCAAGTACTGGCATAGCACAGGAGGACCATGGCATGAAAATAATAGCATGAGAGTTGAAGGGAGAAGAAGGATAATGGCATGAAAGACCCAACACGAGAGGACCCATTCAAGAGAAAATGTGGCACAAGGAACACAAGAATAGAGGATTCAAAATAAGAAGTGGAAGACTAGGGGAGCACGAGGGAAGTGGAGTGTGAGGAACATGGGGAAATTTAGAAGAATAAATAAAGGACACTTTGAACCCATTGATCAGAGGCCTTGTACCATCTTGTAAGGAATGAAACACTTGGATATAAATATATAACATAGAGCAAACATCTAGGAGTATAAGGGTGTGATTCTATAAGAACAATCAATTGCAAGAGCCATGACTCTCAGCTTGTTAGGATTCTATGTGCCATTTATCTATATTAAGTTAGGAACTTGACATTTGGATAAGGAAAAACAAGTATAAAAACCCTTGTTGTAATCATTCATGGGGGAATTGACATGAGTGTACCTTTGGAGGAATATAGAGCATTCTGCCTTGTAATCAATAAGCACTCTAATGAGAATTCAATGTTTATCATATTGTATTTTGAATAATGAATTGTTATAAGTTTTGAATATTGAAATGTGTTTCATGATAAAGTCATGAGTTCCCTTCTTTTATAACTACCTAGCAATGGTAATATAATCTAGAATGTTAAGGAACATTAGTAGCATATTTGAGTTAACATGATAAATGAGAAAATACACATCATGCTTCAAAGTCTTCAGGAAATGGTCTTTCATTACAAGCTTCAGGTGAGTGCATGAGACTCATCCCTCACATGATAGGGCCAGCATGCTAGCTTGTTGGGAAGAGGCTTCATCGCCGATGTAAAGAGAGAAAACCCAATGTTTTGGTTCCATTTCTAGGACTTGAAGCATTTGGAGCATGATTATGAGAAATGTTTGAGCACATTACATTAGATAATATTGAAGAATGGATTACCAGTGTTGAAGATAATTTTATGGTTCCATATCTTTAACCAAGAGTTTTTGTATGATAGTGGGTAGAACAAAACCTCTACAACTCATTGTATGAGACTTTATTTTCCAAGGTCCCTATTATTTTGCATTCCTAGATCTTAGTATATGCTGAAGGATGATCTTGAAACCTTGGATGAAGATAGTCATGGAAAATATAATGATAGAGTAGTTTAGCATGACTAAAATTTTCCTAGATGTGAGTGATTGATTATTGGTGGAAAGGTGTTTAGAATAGTTACATCCTAAAAAATGTGCCATGACCACATAATCATGTTCTAATGAAGCAAAGTTCCATTTTATATGAGAACCAAGGGGATGTTATCTTTCATTATTTCCCTTTGAGATTAAAAAGCTAATTATTGATCTTGGGTTGGAAACATTACCCATGGAAGGCTAGAATATCCTTTGCATGAGTCACACATTTGGAGGGGAGACTACTAGTTGGTTCAAGATTGTGGGTTCAACATGGTAGCAAACCAAGAAGAATTACAAAAATGGAAGTATGATGAAGCTAAATAGAGGATCACAAAATTTAGTAGCATGTGAAGAGATTAGGAGCACTTGAGGAGCATTATGAAGAGTCATAAATAGCTAAATTCATATGAGGAATCCATCACTTACATGCCACAACCTTTATCACTTGATCTTGTAAAGGAGAAATGAGCTATAATGTTGGAGATGAACTAAGTACTATTAAAATAGGCTCCCCCACCATAGTGCATGCTGATTCCTTTGAGTTAGATAGAGTACATATAAAGAATTAGGATACAGACAATACTGATTTAGAAGTTGAATAGATAAGGGAAGCTGAGACTAGGTCATTAGGAAATAAATTAGAATATATATATTTCTCTTTTTAAGAGAAGTCCATGGAAAAACATGGAATGCTTGGAGGATATAACTCTCAAGGCTAGAATATAAGCCCTAATCTAGGAAGTCAATCCTCCACCATACCTTTTCCCATGGGCACTGTTACTAGAGGCATTAGAGGAGGATTAGGAGGAGGCACTAGAGGAGGATTAGGAGGAGGCACTAGAGGAAGTAGAACCCCTATAGGAATAGGAGATGAATATTATAAGTAATAATTTGTTCAACCACCAATGGTTTATTATGAAATTACATTGCACCTACTTGAGTACCAATGGGTAGAAAATACAGCTGAGCATGTTCACAAGTGTGAAATGATTTGGAGGGTGCATGGCATCATGTCTTCTAAGAAAAAGGAAAAATAGTTTGCAAAAACCCTTTTAGAGTTCACACAAAAATGGTATCACAAATTTGACCCTCAATAAACAGTGGTCAACTATGACCAGCTCAAAGCAATGTTCCTACAAGAATTTGATATTCTTGAGTTTGAGCAATAAAGTATAACGGTATTGAAAAACATAAAGTAGGGACTTACAAAGAGTGTATAGGAATATGATGCATGGTTCAAGACCTTGTTTTCTAAGTTTTCCTTTGAAATTAATCTTGATAAAAATGCATAATAGTTCATAGGAAGATTATTGTTACCTTTTCGATGGACCTTGTCACAAAGAAATTTTACCAATGCAAGTGAGGTTCTAGAGGCTACCCTACGTGTTGAAGTGGTTGGAAGTATGGATATTTGGATTAGTCCATTTATGGAGGCACACATAGCATCCATGGCTTCTCATCTTGAAAAATTGTCAAAAAATAATGCACATGAGACACGTGGTGGTGTTTGGTGTATTGACTATGAAATGGAAGGATATACAAAGAATAACTACCCACATAGTCCTAAAACAAACTTGTAAGATTTTTCATGATGACCATGATGTATATTCTTATCCACTCTTGAAACAGGCCATAAATAATAAAGTATCCATGTATTGTAAGTTTTTGATGCTCATACCCATGATACCAATGATTGTCATCCGATTAGTGATATTCATGAAGCTCAAGTTTACAACATGTGCCAAGCCTCATTCACCAGTTCCCAAGACAATGATGGTTATCATGGGCATGAAAGAGGACAAGGACAAGGCAATGGTTAGTTTCCACTAAGGACTTGATACAAGTGTGGTTCTGTAGACCACTTTTAAAGGGATTGCCTAGAATACCCATCCTACACTTACTGTATAGAGGACCACTGACTAGAAGAGTGTCCATATTTATATGTATCCATCACAAATAACCACAATGAAAATGGTGTTGATATGATCCATATAGACAAACCATAATGGCATGCTTGACTAACCATTCTTATTGTATAACAAGTAAATATTACTACTCATAGTGGGGGCCAGACACAATCTACACACAACTTGGTTGAAAAGGTACATAAAAAAGAACCATGAGTAAGGAAATACCCTAATGCACTTTAGTAAAAGGATGTCCTTCAAGATACAATGAAACTTGTGTGAGAGATACAAGGCAAGATGTAATACCTCAAGGATATGGATGTCACATAGCGTACCATAGTGCAAAGGGAAACCAAACTTTCACTAATGTAGGATAGTTTTTAGGAACTATGCAAATGCATGCTTGATGAAGACATCATTCCCTAGTTTATCACTAGGATTAAAGGATAATCTTTCTAATAAAAAAAATCCCACACTCAGCTCAATCAATAAATTAAAGATTGATATTTAAACCATGCCTGACATCAAGAAAGTCTTAGTTCCACTTCCCTAAAAGATGGAGAAATATTAGTTAATTCTGCTATCAATGGATGGGTAATCCTGGATATTCTAGTAGATACTTGAACTAAAGTAAATGTTGTCACTAAAGATCCCTAGTGGAAAATGTCTATTCTAGTCTTACAACCTTCACCTCCTATCTTGTTCATGGTAAATAAGACTCATGCACATCCTATTTGAGTCCTTAAAAATTCCACTATTGAAATACTTGGGGTTCCCTCCAAAGTAAACTTTGAGGTTTTGGAGTTGGTAGACGCTGATGACTACCTAGCCTTATTGGGAAGGCCCTAGTGCTATGAAAATCATGCAGATTTAAGCTTTAAAAATTGATACATTAGCTTTGAGAATATTGATCATAACATGATAATACCCTTAAACCAAGCATAAGGACCATCCTATATCGAGCCCATAAGCGCTGATGAAGACATCAACAATTTGTATAATGTGACTACTCGACATGATGAACATCATGATCCAATGCTAGATGGTATTCTTCATTAGATGAAAAACCAATCTATCTCAGATATAATAAGCAATTCTTACAACTATTAGGCCCATGGTGATTATGACCTCATAGAATATTGTGCAACACCATCAATAGAGACAAAAACATCCTACACCGGCTTCTCAAGCATCACAAATTTGTGTGCCTTATGGGTTTAGCAATGTGAGGAACATTAGAGGGACCACCATTGGAGAGACTTAATGAAGCTCCATGGTTCTAAGGACAAATGGAGGTGTGTGATTTTTTCCAGTGCCTTGAAGAGTTATATGGTATCAAAAATGAATGGATGAGGTCATTAGACCACATCTTTGATGGCATCACTGCTAGATGGTGGTGTATGCATAAAGAGTGCCTTTTGTATTGGGATTAAGTACAAGCTACTCTAAATCATAGATTCCACCATGATAATAAGATCAGAGGCACACTTAGTTATAGTGGCATAGAAGCACCTAAACCTCACCTTGAGGCTTGTGAAATAATATGGTGAGATAAGGAAACATTTTTACCATAATACCTGTGGGTCCATGTGTTCTATAAAACTTTATGCACTTGGGAATGAGCTTGGTACATACATGAAGAAAGGCACATGAGAAAAAGGTTTTGGAAATTTCTAAAGCACAACATGATGTTAGTGCTTTCTTACTCTTCACCAAGGATAGAATTCTACCTTACTCTTCAAACCATACGTAAAGTAATCATTAGAGATATAAGTCCTATGGAAGACCACCTACATCATATTCTTTAAGAACTAGAGGAACCCTTGGGTTTATTCATCGAACCTCCCAAAAAATGACCTCTTATACCATTAACAGTCTCTAGTGAAGAACGTTGTGAAGAAATCTACTTGGGAAAAAAGAAGCTCATCTTTCAAGTAGATAGAGAAGGGTCCACTCCACTTGATCTGTTGAATGATAACCTACATGTTCATACTCCTATGAGTAATGGCTCATAAACTATTCAAGACACCAAATCCCCCATAGACAACCCTTATCATAGGCCCATTCAAACTATTCAACTTAACATTAGCATGGAGTAGGAACCTAAGGTGGTGACCATTGAAAATTATTAGACTAAGACAAATTTCATAAATCTTTGAGTTGCTGAAAGAGTATCAAGATGTGTTTCCAAGGAATTATAGTGAAATGAAAGGGTTCACCCTTCTCTTAGGAATATGCAAATAAATTTGATTAATGGTGCTCATCCCATGAAGAAATGCCCATACTGGATGAACCCTAACCTTCGAGTGTACATGAAAGAAGAGATCGATAACATGCTTTGCACATGAATAATTACTCCTATTGATGAATTTGAATGGGTGAGTCCTATGGTGATAAGTATCAAGAAGGATGGGTGTATTCATATCTACATGGATTATCATGTTTTGAATGCATCCTATGTCACCGATCCTTTTCCAACACCTTTCACATAGGAAATCCTAGAAGGTGTTACCAATTGTGAGATATACTCCTTTATTTATGGGTTTTTGGGGTATCACCAAATTCAAATAGCTAAGGAAGACCACTCCAAGACCACATTTTATATGGAATGGGGCTCTTTTGTCTATACCATCATGCCTTTTGGGTTGAAAAATGCCCTGATGATATTCTCACAAGTAGTAGTGAAGGATTTCAAAGATTTTATCTATAAGTTTCTCCAAGTCTACTTAGATGACTGGATAGTATACAAGTTGATCAAGGACCACTGTGTTAATTTGAGGCTCATGCTTGAGCACTGTCAAGTGTTATAAATTTCTCTAAATTTAAATAAATGCCTATTTATGACACATTTTGGGGTACTCCTTAGGCATATCATTTGTAAAGAGGGACTCCTAGTAGATCCAACCAAGGTCTCTATCATTATCCATCTACCAATGCCAAATTATTAGTGCAAGATGCATGCATTATTAGGATACATGGGCTAATAAAGGAAGTTTTTTTGGGTTTATGCCAAGATTACAGTGCCCTTGGAAGAGCTATTAAATCATAATGAACTATTTATATAGACTAATTCTTATAAATCAACTTTTGAAACTCTAAATGAAAGACTAGTTATTGCTTTTATCTTGCAATTTTCAGATTGGACAAAACCCTTTCATGTCTATGTTGATGCATTTTCCAAAATATTTGGTGAAATACTTGCATAAACAGGAGAGGGAAATTTAGACCATTCAATCTATTTCACTAGTAGGAAGCTCACATCAGTCGAAAGGAACTATACCACCACCAAATGCAAAGCCTTATCTATGGTTTACACGCTACAAAATTTTAGATAGTAATTTATAACACATAATTTGTATTCTACACCAACCATGAGGCTCTAAAGTATCTTGTCGAAAAGCTAGTTCTTCATGGAAGAATTGTCCACTAGATAGCTCTCTTTCAAGAATTCCAATTTTCCCTAGTAGTCAAACCAAGGAAAACTAATTGTGGACCTAATCATTTATCTTGAATTGAAAATGGAGAACCTCCACATACCATAGAAGATGACCTTCTTGACATATAACTCTTTCAATTCACTTAGGTACCTAAAAAATTGGAGGATATTATGGCATTCCTTAATACTAGTTATATACCTGATTCTCTCACTTCACAAGAAGGGAAAAAACTTACAATCCACATTGCACCTTATCAACTAATAGCAGGAGACCTATACAAGATAAACTATGATGAGGTCCTATGCCATTGTGTAATGCAACATAAACACCTTGAGGTATTATGAGAAGTACACAAAGGTATTATCATAGTACATTATGCTAGAGAAGTTATCGTGTGTAAAGTGTTGCTCATTAGACTCTAGTGGCCAACTTTATTTAAAGATACAAAGGCATATGCAAGGCAATGTGATATTTGCCAGTGCATAGGAAAACCCAATAGAAGAGATGCCATACCATTGTGCCTAATTTATTCTCAAGAACCATTCAAAAGGTGGGATTGTGTCTTTGTAAGGTCCATCACTCCATCAGAATGAAGAATAGGCTCATAGTACATACTTATGGCAATCAAATACCTAACGTACTAGGCTAAAGTAGTGACAACTAAAGAATATACTGCAGTGACTACAACATAGTTCATTTAGGAAAACATTATAACATGCTTTGGATATCCTCTAAGATTTATTAGTGATCGAGGAACCCACTTCTTGAATGAGATAATTTAAATCTTATTGGCTGAATTCATGATCGCACATCATATGACAACACCATACCACCCATAGGATAAAGGAATAGATGAAGCCTTCAACAAGATCCTCAGTACCACTTTGACAAAAAATTTCAATGTTGGTAGAAGTGATTGGGATGATAGGGAATCTATATTACTTTAGGCATACTGAACCACATATAAACACCTCAAGAAAAGTACACCATTTAACCTAGTATATGGAAAGGAAGTGATCATGCTAGTAGAGTTCTTGGTTCCATCTCTCTAGATAACACGTATAGGAAATCTTGATGATGATGCCTATTTGAAATCTCAACTCAATGAACTCAATAAACTAGATGAGGCTTGCCTCTTCACCCATTGGAATCAAGACATTGAGAAATAGAAAAAGAAAGCATGGCATGATCACCATCTAAAGAATAAAATCTTCACACCAGGCATGAAAGTTTTGATCTATGACTCTAAGTTTTCACACCACCCTAAAAAGCTCCATATTCATTATGATGGACCATTCATAATTCATAGTATTCGACCTACTAGAGTTTTCCAGCTAAAATGACTAGATGGTCAATTCTTCCCAAGACACTATAATGAAAGTCAACTTAAACTATATTGTGATATTTTTTAAGTTTGTGTTATTTTAAATAAGGCTCAAGGCCATTAGATTAGGATTTATTACTTTCAATAAAAATCACTGCCCTTGAAGTGCATGACTCTTTTATGAAATTCTCAGTCCATTTATTTTTGTGGATGACCACAAACCCTTTTTAGTGTTGGGTAAGGTAAAATGTATATGAAAACAAGACTTAATATGTCAGCATGCAAGTTTCAAAGGCACAAGAGTCATACATGGCTTGTAAGTGATTAAGGGTACGCGAGTCATTTAATAAAACATTTTTTGAATAGATTCTTATTATTTGTGTGACAACTGGTTTCCACTACTCTATAAAAATGGGATAGTTGTCACCCACTTCCAAGGAAGGTGTGGGAAGGAATGGACCATTAATGCAACATGGGTAGTTATAACAACAAGCATATGAGGGGAATGATGGGAAAAATTTGTTAAAACACTAAAGCCTTGATGCAAGATCCATACAAAGACCATTAAAATATACACATTTATGGATGGAAATGCTAAGGAGAGGAAATAAATTAATGAGGTAAACTGGTCGAAGGACCTATAAATAAATGAGTCAAACTCATTCTAGACTTTACCTTGCTATAATATTCAAGTGCTTAATGAACCAGCGAACCAAAATCAAAATCAAAATAAATTTCCTTATAGAATAAAGTGATTGAGAAATAAACAAAGACATAAAGAGGATTTCCAAGTGAAGGAGGAAGGTTGTTAAGTGTAAACACGTGTAGAAGTGGGTTGAGATCATTCTTTCTAAAAATTTTAAGTTATAGGTTATGTTATTATTAAAGTATGAAGATCAAGAGTTGAGGCAAGTTTGATCACCATCATGTATTCATTTAGGATCATGGGATGGCCAAGGATTAACCTTCAAGCACCACAGAGGGTAATGTGATTGAATAAAAAGGCAAACAGACTTGAAAAACTATCAACCATACTAGAAGAGAGAGAGGTGAGCAGAGAAGCATGGTTCCCTATAAGAAAGGAGACTTTAGAAGACTTAAAGGGGACATTAAGGCAAGTGCAACACATATAAGTTTAGAGTGAGATCATTGAAGAAGTCAAGATGGTGAAAAAATGAAAGTAGGTGTAGGCCTCCTCATCAAAGACCACTCCACGATCTCCCCCTCAAACTATTTATATAGAAGAGATGCAATACCTCGAGTCGGTCTTGTGCATGGATAACTCGGTCTCTAAGTTGGTAATTATGAATTTATTTGACTACAACCACCATCAACCAAGAAATGAGGTGTAGTTATAAAATGATTATTAGGTCTAGACCACCAACACATGAAACAAGGTGGTTTATGACTTGACCATCAAGAACCAACTAGACAAAGTTGGCCTCTTCCAACTCTTTGAACTTCTATATTCTGGAAAGCTTAATGAGGTAGTTTAGTTCTTCCTCTCATGCATTCATGAGGATTACATCCACTTCATAGGGTGAAACATGAATATCAACATAGAGAGGGTAAGAAATGTCATAAGACTCTAGTGTTCAAGAGTTAATGTGTTGGATGACTTGGCAAATACAAAGGAGATCTAGTAGACCACCATAATGCTTATGAATCAAAAGTAGGGGCATGTAATGCACATTAGAAACTTATAGGATCCTACCCTAAGAGTCATAGTGTGAATCATTTCTACCAAGGTTAGAGGGACTGACCAGTCGAAGGAGGTGGATATGGCCCACATTCACATAGCAAACCAAGTAGTGTAGGGTATATAGTATAATTGGGCATTGTATTTTGCCCAAAAGATATTTAAAGATGTAGAAAAGGAATATAAAATGCCTAAGTATAGGTTCCCTTCAGGTGAAATCTTATTATTATTTGTTTTTGATTAAATTAGGGTGCCTAACTATAGTTTAGGATCTTTGAAGTGGGTATACCCCCCACTTATAAGTCCCCTACCAAGTGCTACAAAGCTTTCACCTGCCCCTAACACATCACTCTAATGTATAAGTTAAAGATGAGTTACTGGTTTGATGGAATGAAGGGAAATTTTAGGAATGAATGGCACATGCCCAAGGATCTACCCCCTAATAGAAGATCAAGCAAAATTCATTATGAAGCAACACTACTCCCTAGCACATATTCAAATGAATCCTCTGGGAGAGATTTAAATGTGGCTTAAGCTACCATATGCCTTCTCTATGCACTACTTCATCAATTCAATCAACATAATTTATGATGCACAATCGATAAATATACAATCAAAATAGATCGATGCAAAACACCACACCCTGTGGAAGATGTTCATCTATCCAAGCAAAAAGGCCTACATGGAGAGGATGGAAATGAGATTAACCAATATAAAGGTTAATAATATCCTATTTGGGGAGAAATTGCACAAACTATTTTACATGTTACACCCTTTCCAAAACCCTCTAAATGAGTACCCCAAGGAGAGGCTCCCCCAAGTACCTCAAAAAAGAAAGCAATAACCTGAGCCAAATGCTAACACAAGTGGGTAATAGGCCCCACAAAAGTGGTAGAAGATAGTGGAGGTATATCCCCCTAGGCCAGTTCAACATCACCAATCAGTGTCACAACCACCACCTCACACTTCACCTTCACCTTATCCTTTGTCTTCACCACCATCATCTCCATCTCCATCTCATAGTTTTTCACCACCTACATCACCTTCACCTTATCATACTCCTTCCCATTCACCTACCCCACCTTCTCCACCTCAACTATATCCTCATCCAACTCCCCCACCTTCTCTACCACCATGAACACCTTCACTTCCACATTCTCCAAGGACTACTAGAGGATCAGTGCCTCAACATCCTCCAAGACAAGCACCCCAAAAGGACCCCTCCTAAGAGCAAATACATAAATTAGAATCTAATCTAGAGAAGACTCCATCCCTTGTGCAAGAGGTCCTAAATGTTGATCAAGTTAATACTGGAGAGATGGGAATGGATGGTATGGATACCAATAGCCATCAAAAAATTAAGCAAGACCCAAAAAGGGGGAATGGGCTAGTTAAGGGGAACCATAATAGAGAATGCCATCCACTCTACATGAATGATACTAGTTTAGTGTAGAAGAATAAAATCTCTATATTTAGAATTATTTCCACCCCAATGATGCAACCTAAGAAATAAGGAAGTAATTATCCTTCCTTTTGGAGATGTATAGTGAAGAGCCTCAGTATAAAATTCTATTAGATTGCATTTTTTCTAGCTTAGATGCCCCAGGTCTGCCATACCTCATAAAATTTGATCCATAGTGGCTCTCTCCAATAATGACAAGTACTGCATTTTTAAAACTTGCCATGGAAGTGATGCACCAAAATATTTTTTTAGAGTCAGATGAGTGCATGATTGAAAGGAAACATGGAAAAGTGGTTAAAATGTACAATAAAGTGTATGCTAAAAAGTAAGCGCTATTCAAGGAAGTAGCCTCCTTGAAGCAACAACTTCAAGAGACCACTAAGGTTAAGATAAGGGTTTTAAACCTATGCAAAATAATTTTGAAAAAAGAGCCAACACTGGTAGATGGTATACCATTAGATGGGGATGCCATAAGGAAATTAGAGACTTTGGTTGAGATATTACTCAACAATAATAAAGAGCACCCCGTGCTCAAAGATGAGTCCAAAAAATTAATGGAGCAGTTAACCACTACAATAGATATTTTCCATAGTACTTTGGAAAGATTTCAGGAGGTTATCCCAATTTTGGATGGAATTTTTACATGCATGGCATGCCCAAATAAAATAATAGAATCTCTACTCAATGATGAGGAGGTCTTGAGATAATAAGCATATGATGTAGCCCTATTAATAAAAAACCGCACTGAGTGCATGAAAGCATTCAAGGATGTGTAAATGATGGAAGATGCTATTAATAACCATTGTCAACAAATAAATACCAGTTTTGCCACACTCTAAGGACAGGTTGACAAGGAAGTCTCTGAATTAGAGAACATCCAAAAGGAAGCTAACATAGTCCTAGAAGAATAGATGAAGAATATCGAGACTCTAATAAATCCTGAGGAGTTGAAAGTAGTAAAGGAAGCCATTAAAAAAATAACTGCTAAACTTCTCAATGCCTTATTCCATTGGGATGAGCTAAAGAAAGAACTCAAGAAAAAAGGACCTGAGCTCCTTAAGGATTCTAGTACAACTTAGTTTCGGATGGAGTAATAGCTTAGTGTGGGGTGATGTTGGACCCTCAATTTTGACCAAGTATTTGTTCTAATTTTGGCACTTAGCATATATGGACCATTGTCCATTTTTATGCAAGTACTAAAATAGCATGGGAGGACCATGGAATGAGACTAGCATCATAGGAGTTGAAGGGAGTGGAAAGAAAATGGCATGGAATATCTGGCATGAGAGGACCCAGTCAAGAGAAAACATGGAATGAAGAACCCAAGAATAAATGACTTAAAACAAAAAGCAGAAGACTAGGGGAACATGAGGTAAGTGGAGTGAAAAGAATATAGGGGTATTTAGAATAATAAATCAAGTAGGAAACTTTGACCCCATCAATTGTAGGCCTTGTACCAGCCTCCGAGGAATGGAATACTGGGATATAAATATATAACATAGAGTAAGCATCTAGGAGCGTAAGGGTGCAATTCTATAGAATAACCAGTTGTAAGAGACATGAATCTCAGCCTATTGGGATTTTGTGTGCCATTTGTCCATATTAAGTTAGGAACTTGAAATTTAGATAATTAAAAACAATTATAAAAACCCCTATTGTAATCATTCATGAGGGGATTCACATTAGTGTACCTTTGGAGGAATATAGAGCATTTTGCCTTGTAATCAATAAGCACTCTAATGAGAATTCAATGTTTATCATATTGTATTTTGAATAATGAACTATTACAAGTGTTGAATATTGAAATGTGTTTCATGATTAATTCATGAGTTCCCTTATTTTATAACTACTTAGTAATGGTAATATAATCTGGAATGTTAAGGAACATTAGTAGTATATTTGAGTTAACATGAGAAATGAGAAAATACACATCATGCATCAAAGTCTTTAGAAACTAGTCTTTTGTTTTGTATTTCAAGTGAGCATGTGAAACTCATCATCATGATAGGTTCAGTGTGCTATCCTATTGGGAATAGGCTTCAATGCCGACATAAAGAGAGAAAACCCAACAATGTTTTGGTAGATAAAAGATCAAGACTGAACATTTGTAACATCACATTTCTATAAAAACTAGGTATCAATATGGATTTTATTCATAAATCAACTAATAATATAAGAGGTTTTGATAATATTACTCATTAAGTGTTAAAAATTATTACATTATATGTAATAGTGGGCCCCAAGACATTGAACACTATGTTTCAAGTAATGCCAATTTAATTATATTATAATCTAATCTTAAGTAGACCTTAGCTTCATGCTATGGAATCTATACCATCCACCTTGCATTAATGTTTAAAATTTATGCTTGAGGGATTTTTACATACATGATTAACCTTTCAAGTATTAAAAAGTAGCAAAACCTAGTGATGGATGTGTACAACATCTAATGATTCTCATTCCTCCCTCTATTGTATTTTATACTAATGGAACAAATGCATACACATGAAATTTTAAAGTCAAGTAAAACTAATGAAAATGATCCACCTAAAAATATATCACTTATTCAAGAATGGTAAAAGAATCACCACATATGTTTGAAGCATAAAAAAAGAAGATACTAGATCTTTCTTTGTTGGTCCATTCAAAAGATCCTAATTTGATATTTATGAAAGAAGATAGTGATGAGGATGATAATGATATTATCATAGACATAGATAATTATCTATTTCATATAATATTTACACCTATAAGCCTAGGAGAGTATAGAGTTTATTAAAACATGATGAACACTGATAAATTAAAAGGTATCCTTTATGCACAACCATGGTTAGATAAAAGGATGTCACCCCTTATAACTAATCATGAGGATAAAAATGTAGATTATTATTGCATTATCATATCATGACATAAGTATTTCACAAAAAATAATCCATTATGGAAACAATTATTAAAATCCATTATGATCTGAGCACAAGAGGCACTCCACATTACACAATGTATAAAGAAGATTATCCAATATCTATGAAAAATTTAGTCAATAATGTATAATTAATTATCATATAACCTTATATAAGATTGAAAACAACTAGTGTACAAGACAAAACCAAGTATTATATTAAAAATGTTACTTGATAATAATTTGATCATTTTACCTTCTAGTTAACATTGAGCTATGGGTAAATTAATATATCAAAAAGTAAAGTCATCTTTTAGTTATCATAAAATAACTAGACACAAAGTATTAAGTTGAGTAAAATTACAATAAAACATTCAAAATTTTAAGGATGAAGGAACCATCATGATATTAAAATTAAAAAAATGCCATTAATGTCAGTTTCAAACAAGAACCCACATAAGAAAAAATCACGTAGAGTGTACAAGCATCCGAAAAACACAAAATGACCCATTTACTATTCATGTATTCATTGAAGGTGATTATTATAAAGAGGTTCAAGTTGATGAATAATAGGGGAAAATATGTGCAACATTCCATTCCTACAATGGTTGGGTCACAAGATAGATTAATTACAACACATTTTACATTATGTCCAATCAATAGGTCTAATTACATTACCAATTTCTTGTGGACCAAATATTGTGGATACATTTATAGATGTGATGCATACCAAAGATAAATTTCATAATATTTGATTCAAGAGCATCAAGGTATACAATAAATATTACATCAATCAAAAACATGAGTAGGTTAGTAGTAATAATTGGATATGAGTCCTTTAGATATTTTTATGGTTTGTAGTGTGTTTCTAAGCATTAATTACTATTGTCTATTACCACAATTTATGATCATATTCTACATTTGTGTAATTATGGATATGCTTCTTGGGGAATTTTTTTTCTCACACATCTTATAGTATAAACATGATTGTAGTCTATGTTGAGCCTATAACTTTGCATTTGACTTCAACTAGTAGTATAGTTTAACATGAGTTATTTTAACACTTGGTAGTAGTTTTTGATAAGAACATAATATATACTTGAGGATATGGTTGACATTGGAAATAATATAGCAAATATTAAATCACATGGTGAAGTGTTATGGGTCATTGGAATTATATTTTGCAATTAATGATTTTAGTTTATCTTGATGTATTAGAATAATATTATATTTGTGGAATTAGTGGGTTGTTTAGAAAAATAAATCTAAGTATGTGGTTTCTATGAATATATAAACAAATCCATACACTTTTGAAAACGCATTCAAAATCCATGAGGTAAAATTATAAATTAAAACTATTAGTGAGATTATCTAGTAGAGATCTCTATGTATATTTGGGTAAGGGATGAAAGGTTGAATTACATTCATGTGAGGAATTTGGGTAACACTGTGGTGTTTATAATCCTATAGGCTATGTGTGTGTGTGTTGTAAGATAGTTTTGGGTTGTGTGAAATTTATCATTTTATGATTAATAAAGAAAAAAATGTTGTTTATATTATTCCATTACATTATTTAATTGTGGGATGCATAGTATAAGGAATCTATGAATTTATACCCCTAACCATGATTACATTATTTGGTATAAGAGAAAGGAAATGAATATGGGTTGAGAGATTAAGGGTTTAAATTTATCTATATATTTTTATTGTGGGTAGAGAATAAATATTGAAAAAAGTGTGTGACCTACGTAGGTTTGTAAGAGGTGCACCAATAGATCTAAGATTTTGGGAAGTTAAAGTGCCTCTGCAAAGAGTGGGAAGAGTATAAACTATAGTCATAAATATAACTATAGATTATATGAGATTGAAGAAATGTTGTATGTAATTCAGACAATGTTGGTTGAATTGGAGGGAGATATAAGAAGATGACTCATGAAAAGGGATGATGTGAGTTATATAAAGGCTGAATTATAAGAAGTGGATGAAGAAGTAGGATCAATGCATGAGTGATTGGATTAAGGATAAGAGAGGCTTATAAACTCCATTTCAAAGATTAGAAGAGGAGTGGATGGAGGTTTCATGTTTTTTGTAACATTGGACCCAAAAGAATTAATTCATTCGCTTGTAAAAATGGAGTATTTAAAATTTAATGAAATAATGAGCAAGCCAATAGTTGTGTAGAAAAGGTTTAATGGACATGTATATCTATGGTAGAAGGAGGTAAAAATTGAGAGGATTTTTAAGGGTAAATAAAAAATCATTTTCTAGGAGAGAATGGTTGTGAAGTTGAAAGGCAAGTCTTTTTCCTAGAGATTATTAACTGGATTTGTTGAAGAGGTTATAGAATCTATGAAAACTTAACTTGAGCTTGAAATAATATACAAAGGATATTTACAATATCACCATTTGGGTTGGTCATAGTGAGATATACGAAGAAAAGTTAGTGTGGTAAATTAATGGATTATGATGGGTCATCTAAGATGAGATAAAAATAATGAGGTTGAAAATAGTAAAGGATACATATAAATATATGCTAATAGTGGAAGAAATGTTGACATGTAGGTAGAGTATTGTTATAACTAAAGGGAATCTTTATGGGGGTAAATTATAACCAAAAATACATGATCAAGGGAGTGATGAAGGAAAAGCTGTTGTATAGATGAAATAAACTTGAGAAGGAACTTATGTGAGATTGAGAGGTAGAGGAAGAAGCTTTGGAGGAACATGTTTTAGGTGTGGTGAAGTTGGACATCACACATTTGAGTTCCCATATGCACACATTGATGGTGAAAATAAAGGATGTGTTATTATTGGAAAATTCTTAAAAGTGGATACAAATCTAATGGAAAATCATATAGATAAGCCTAAATAAGGAGAGAGTTTGATCGTAGTGAAAAGATTCTTGAAGGTCTTAATAAAATGTGAGGAAGTGAGCCAAAATAAACATATTTTCCAAATCAATTTAAATACAAGGGGTACTAGCTATAAGGTTGTGGTGGATAGCAGAAACACAAATAATATTATGTCTAAAGAGATGGTGGTGGAACTAGGATTGTTGTGTAAACCACACTCAAATCCTTACATAGTGTCCTTATTAGTGTAAGGTCAACATAACATTGTATAAGAGTAATTCAAATTGGAGATTAATTATGGTAGATACATGATAAGGTTATATGTGTTTTATTACAAATGGATACATACCATGTTTTGTTGGGGAAGCCATAGAAGTATGATTATAAGAGATTGTATGATAGGAGAGTGAATACTACATAATTAGAAAGGATGAATTCATATTCTGATTTCATTGAAGGATAATGATGGAGATAGTGTGCTCCAATGTCATTTGGTCATGCACATAGGTAAATGGGACTTTTATGAGGAAGTGAAAATAGTGTGCATGAAGGTGAAAAGTGATGTCAAGTAGAGGAAAGAAATAGAGGGAGTGAACCATAGGAATTTTAAATTAATCTTACGTCATAGTGAATTACCAATGTAGATAGAGGAGGTTAACCCAAGGGGAAGGGGGATTGGTGCAACAATAAAGTAAATGCATTTTGGAGGGGAGGATGGTTTTTGAACCAGTTTATCAACCTTGTGGATTATAAGGAAATAATTATTATGCATAACATAAGAGTGAACCAAGTCATTTAGTAAAGGATGAAAAGTGGTTCCCTCACCTAGATGTAGTATGTGAGTACCATGATAACACATTTTATTACCTAGAGTATATGATGCAAGAGCATTTGGGTTCAAAATCAATCTTAAATCAAGCAAAAACATGAGTATGTTAGTAGTAATAAGTGGTTGTGAAGCCCTTAGATGTTTTTTGGTTTGTGGTGTGTTTCTAAGCATTAGGATACTCTTTTCTATTACAAAAATTATAATTCTATTATTTAGATTTATAAGGATGGATATGTTTCTTGGGGCAATTATTTTCTCATCAAATCTCACCACATGAACAAGATGGTAATTTGTGTTGATACTATAAATTTTTATTTGACTTCAAATAGTATTGTAGTTTAACATGATTCATTTTAACACTTGGCATGGTAAAAATAGAACATTTAATTTAGGATATGGTTGACATTGGAAATAATGAATCTAGTACTAAATTACATGGTAATGTGTTATGGGTCATTGGAACTATATCATACATTTAATGATTTTATTACATTTTGATGTACAAGGAGAATATAATAATTATGGAATTATTAGTTTTTTTAATAAAAATTAATTTAAGTAGGTGGATCATGTGACTATATAAATATATCGCTACATTTGTGAAAAGTCATACAAAACCTGTGAGGTAAAAGTATAGAGTACAACTATTAGAGATATTAGTTGTATAAATCTATGAGTATATCTTATGAAGGGTTGAGGTGTTGAATCATTTCCATACAAGTACTTAGGGTAACACTTAAGTGTTTAATCATGTCCTTATAAGGACTTGGGTTAACACTGAAGTGTTGTAAGCCTATGGGATATGTGTGTATGTGTTTAAATCCCAATTTGGATGTGTAAAATTTATTATTTTATGATAGTAAAGAGGATATTATTGTTAAT
This sequence comes from Torreya grandis, assembly GCA_037957365.1. Taxonomy (NCBI): domain Eukaryota; kingdom Viridiplantae; phylum Streptophyta; class Pinopsida; order Cupressales; family Taxaceae; genus Torreya; species Torreya grandis. The sequence goes on from JARHVA010002727.1 coordinate 2,215,047, forward strand.
ATTATTTCATTTAATTATTTAATTATGGGATGCATGATAAAAACATCTCTTCACTGATACCCTTATCCCTATGATTGGAAACAAATGGTTAGAATATAATCAATTCATAGTTGATACTCCAAATAAGTGTATTGCATTGAAGTTTGAGGGTAACATAATAAAAATTCACCATGATGGAAAGAAAGAGAAAAAAATATAAAATATTTGAAATACAAGTGTAGTGGCATCATTTCATAAAGCTACACATGATCCTTCATATAGTGTTAAGGATAATGCAATACACATACATAACATCAGAGAAAGAGCAAATGAAAAAATGATAGACATAATGAGATATGATAATTCTAATGATGATGATATATGGAAATTTGATATGATTATATATTTAGATATAATAAATCTATCATTAGATCATTCATTTTAATTTAGGAATCCTTTGTATGTGCTCTTAGGGTTGTAAATATTCAAAAAATCATAGTAAAAAAACTCACAAGTTAAAAAAAATTCAAAAAATTCAAAATCAGGTTTGATAATATATATGATTGATTAATATAATTTTTTATATACATGGTGAGTTACATATCTATTTTATGTGCACATGCTTTTCAAGGTATATGGGTAGGATGTAGGACATACATGTTACATATGATAAATACACATATAAATGCATTAAATTCCTTCCATCGAGGGGCTATCTTTATACATTGGGGACATATTTTCATACTTATTAGGTTTTATAATTATATATTGATCCATTTATCATATTATATTATTACATGAATAGCTTTCGTATATAATCTTTAGGGTGTTATTTCCTATGGATGTTGTTCTTGACTATATTGGATGATTTATGTCAATTAACATTACTTGCTTCATGCATGTTTGATGTTTTTTATTACATTATGTGATCATATATGTGATTTATATTTCATGTTTGTGAGTGAATTAATTGTGTTTTTTCATGTCATGCATTTTTTTAGGATCATCTAGTCCATATCATGGTCAAGTTTTTCATGCTAGGTTAGAGTCAAGTCATGTCTTGAGTGCTTGTGTGCTCCACAATCATGATATTTTATGAATATGTGTGTGGATAAATTTATGACTTTTTTTTTAATTTTGGTTGCATGAATCATATCACACATTTTATTATGTGTGATGTCATGATTTATATCATGCATTTACTATGATGCTTATGATTTCATGCCTAATTGATATATCTAATCGACATTAAAATTTTATGCCCATTACTTTGAATTACATGTTTCATTCATGATTTAATGATAAAATATTTATATTATGACATATATTATTATGTTTTTATACTTTAGACACTCAAATTTAATTGTCGAGTGCTTGACAATGTTTAATATTGACATCCTTACCCTACATGGTCTATTCATCATTTCACTAACTTATAATCTATATGAAATCTTTAACTATTATATAAAATATCTTAAAAATATTTAGGACATCATTTTTACATACCTAATATGCTAATAGGTACCTATCTGACCTTTTCCAATAGTCTTTTCCCTTTGGGACATGACCACATTAGGTCAAATAGGGCAACACCGTGACCTTGTCCACTAATGTGGCCTTCTCCCCTATGCCTTAATGGTAACTTTTTTAAATTTGAGACATTGAATCTTACCACTCATGTTTTTGGAAAGGTATATTAGCATAAATATTCAAAATATTACCTTATTTAAGCACATCAATGCTTCTTCAAAATACATCTAGCAATCACTTTACAATTCTACTACACAATCAACAAAAGAACACTATTATTTCTAATTTTAATTCTACTGCATTCTAATAGTCACAGGAAAAGTTTGAATATATTTTATTTTAGGTCATGAGAAATCATTTTTAAGGATTCAAATCAATCTATCTAGTTGCACTCATATACCAAATTTCAAATTCAAACACTCACTCTAGGAGGGAGAACTACATCAACATGGGGCCCAATTAGGATATATAGGCATTACTCAGATTACACAAGGTTTTTTGAGGGTAGCTTGTCTATTATTATAGCCAAATTCCCAAAATTTATCATTATATATATATATATATATATATATATATAATGTCTATTGTGTATGAGCTAGGGTCTTATGTTTTTAATTTTCCCATGGGGAAAATTAACACACACATAAAATAATTAAACCCTCATAAATAGGTGCACATACCCATATCAAAAAGTTAATCACACAGTAAACTAGGACACAATTATAGTCAATAAACAAGGATGAAATGTAGCCCTATCCTCATAGTGCAGCTTTATTGCAACAAAATTTAAATTCATGCATTCGATCATGATACATGTCATAAGTCTTCTTAGGTGGTTTTCAGTCACATTTAGCCTACATAATCATCATAAAAATTGTCTAAGGGAGGTTTGCATATATATTGGTTAATCTACCATTTTTAAAATTATTTAAAATTGTATAAATTTTGTATTTTATATTCAAATCTATATATTCTTGTATTTAAATTAAATATTTCATATCTATTAGTTTGATTCACTTCAATTCAAAATACATTAGACATTCTAGTGAATCCACATTTTATTTAGAGCACTACTTGTTATTTGTTTGGTTTTTATCATAAAATTTCATTAAAATTTATATAAATTCCTAAAACTTAAATAAAATAGCCTTCCACCTTGGACATAAATCTAACACTTCAATCCAATCAGTCTTCGACATTGAATTTATTCTAACACCAAAGAAATTGCCTTATAACCTTAGATCAATATAAAATTGAGGATCTTTATTTAAACCTCAAGTTGAAATTTGTTGAGATATATATATATATATATATATATATATATATATATTCTATTTAATTGTGCTTGCTTTTATAAAATGTGTTTCAGTAATTTTTAAACTACTTAGTGACTATCGTTATGGGCTACACAGTGATCTATCTTACAAACATCATGGTGTGAGGGTTTCAAACCAATAATCTTAGCCATTTTATAAAAATAAACATGGAATTTAGTTTCCATTTAACTCACAATATATTGAAAACACATAGAGTCCCTTGTTTATACCATAGGAAGCCTCTTTTATCCATTTGATTTATGGTGCACCTGAGAGGAGTGTATCACCCAAGGAAGTTGTTCTCACAGTACCCTAAAAAATAGGGTTACCAAGATAAAAATATGGGTTTGATTATATATTTAGTGCTATAAAATATTATAACAACACTAATTAATGAATAAGTATATTTGATATCCCCCACAATCATTCAAACCATTGCCTAGACAACCTATATGCCTTTATTTTTGCTTGTATTACATTCATAATGAGGTTGATGAGTGAATATTTATTTCATATGCTCCATAACATCATATAATTGATTGTTACATATTGTATTAATATTTATTATGTTTTTACATGGATTAAATGTCAAATTAATAGATAAACCATGCTAAAAAAGGCCCAATCTCATGGCCTTCCTATTTCACATTATTGCACTACTATATCATGACATTATTAATCTCTAATAGAATTTTTAAAATATGAAATGACTTTGGAATAAGAGGAATAATATTTTTTTGATTGTGTTATAGATTTAAATTATCTTCCATTACTTGATTCACATCCTCTCAAGGGGTGCATTATGTCTCTCATTTCAGAACCCAATACTTAGGAATAACCTAGTCCAACTGATGAATAAAAATTTATGAAATATCTTAATGATAATATATAAAATGTTGATTAATTCTTATTTATTTATAAATATGAATAAAATAAAGGGTTCCAAGATAGCCTTTCCAATGTTACTACTTATACTATTGCAACCATTCCTATTTATACACCTCTAACTACTTCTATAACATCATCTCCTAGTTTGGGAAAATCATCCAGTTTCCAAAATGTATTTATGCCTATGCCTACTCATGATACTTATACTCCTCTAATTACCTCTACAAAATATACTCTTTACCATGCACTCCTTACATTATAAGATAAGTTATCTCATATTGAGCAAAATATCTCTCATGCTAGCCCCTCTATGGATTCATGTTCTTTGTTACATAACCCTTTTGCTCCCAAAATTATATCTTATCCATTACTAGTTGGATTTATGGCTCATAAGCTTACTTTATATGAAGGCAAAGGTGATCCTGAATAACATTTTCATGCATTCCATGGATATTGTCTATACAAATAATGATAAAATTTTGAAAAAGGTATTTCAAAAAAGTATCAAAGATTATGCTCTTATATGGTTCTATGATCTTCCTCTTCAATCAGTAAAGGTTTTCAATCCTTTGGAAAATCAATTTCTAACACACTTTTCTATAAACATTGGTGAATAAGTTTCATATGCTAAAATTAAAAATCTCAAACAAGGTTATAATGAAATAATTAGTGAATGTGTGCCAATATACAAGACTATGCTAGACAAAATGATAAATTAAACCGATGATAATTAGTTCCAAGATATCTTCACTCAATTTTTTCCATCTCCACTTTAAGGGTCAATTAGTTTTGATAATTTCAAATATTTTGATGAGATATTTTGGGCATATAGTATTACCTCCTTAAGTGGGGCATTTCATAGTGTCCAATCAATTATTAGTTATACCAAGCACATGGGTCTTTGAGATGCTATTAGGATGGCATTGGATGTAAAATATTAGAGTAGTACCTTATATAATGCTTAAATGTCTCAAAATATTCATGAAAATAAAATGGTCAAAATTCTAGGAATCCAGTATGAATATCCTTTGGAATCAACTATATTTAGTTCTCCTATAGAATAGTTGTCTAACATAATAATTGAGAACCATGGTAATGAAATAGTCTACAAAAATATTTAAGAGAATGATTTACATATTCTAAAGCATATTCTAGAATCTCCATCTACTAGTGAGTATGAGCATGACATAATTAGTTTTTCCATTTAGTTATGATGACACAATTATATATGAGAATATTTAGGTAGTTTCAAATACCAGGGCACATTATCTTAAGCATAAAGTGGATCATAAAAATATGTCTTCTTCTTTTAAATAATTGTAAGTTATTTAGAGAGCTTCACCATAGGTACAAGTAGTTACATCTTATCCTATCTCACACAAAGATACATGTTTATATGGGCATATGAGCAGTGCATAAAAGGGTTGTATTAAAACATATGAATTGTATTGAGATTTTGAGGCATTTATAGTTGGCACTTATTATTCATAGGAGGTTAATATTTCATATAATACAATTATGTATACATACGTACATCCTCTTGATGAGATCCATGGTTGGAAAAAACTTCATAATTCTTCCCAATCTACCAATTAGGATGAGTCTATTTATTATTTATATTACATTTTACCTTGTACATATCATATTTGATTTTAATTTATTACTACCTATTCTATCCCTTATCCAATATTATATCTCTTGGCTTTACTTTCACTATGACATTTGCCTTCTTGAGTTTCAAACCGATTCAAACTATCTAAAACATATTATCTATGACACTTCACTTGCTTACCATTTCATACCTACCATACTATGACTTTGATTCCACTTTCACATGAGTACATATATCCTCTTCCACATTAATAAACATGTATATTATTATCTATCTTAATCATTTGTGCTACATTAATATGACTCAATCACACAGACATTAGGGGGCATGATAATTTTCTTTTTGTGATTTAGCACCTTGTTGAGGATTTTTAAAATTATTCTTATTATTTTCTATTTTCTAAGCCTTGGTTCCTAGAAAATTTTAAAATAGTTTAAGCTAAAATATGACAAATATTCAAATAAAAATTAATATATTTAAAACAAAGGCAAAAAAACCAAAATATTTTCAAAATTTTAAAATCAAGACTTCTAATAATTTTCAAATGTTGCTAGATTACTTATTTACATATGTTGTTTATTCTATATTAAATAGATATCATATTTCATAGTTTGATGCACATGGATTTTCACGAGGTACTTGAGTGTGGTAGAAGACATATTTTTGCATAGTTATTTGATGTTAGAATTTCCTTGTTACCCAAAAACCTTGCTAAGTTTGGGCATATCTTTGTTCTTTGTGAATATTTAAATAGGTCGTATCTATCCAAAACCTTTATACCATGTCGAGTTATTGTTGACTATTTTGACAACAAGTCAAAATAGGTTAAAACCCTATAGTTTAAAACTTATATAGGGGTCTACTAGGGTCAAATGTGTTCCATGGTCCTAGATAGGGGTCTTTGATGTGTCATTAACTTTGTCATATTCATCTTTAGTCTTATGTCATTCTAAGGGCCATATTTGGATCATTTATGAATATTGTGTGGTTTTCCATGTAATACAAATACTAAAAGGTGTAATTAAATGTGTATGATGTTAGAGTATGCTAGTTGTCAATTTTGTAACTAAAAATTTGTAGGTTTCTACATCAAAAAGAGAAAATCATTGAAAAAAGAGGAAGTTTGGGTTGTATGATTTGTGGAGGAGTTTTGGAATGTGTGGAAGGATTTGAAGTGACATTTTAGGTCATTTTAACTCATTTACATGTTTTTATCAGCTTTCAAGGTCCCAAAAATAACATAAAACCATTCCATTCTTCCATCACTCTCCTAGGTAGACATAAATAGTCAATCAATTTTTTGATGGTAGAGCTAGTAGGAGAGGAATCAGGTTGATTGCTATTTAAGGATGAAATTAATCCTTATATACTTAAAATAAATGGTAGAAGTTCCAAGATTTGTTGATTTTGCTTTACGAACCAATGCTAATAAGTCTACCACTACTTTCTACTTGCTCATTCCCATACCCTATAGGTTTCCTCTTTGTTTGGATTGGTCCATAAAAAACAAGTTTGGAACATGTTATTAGAGAGTGTGATCACCCTTATCTCTTGGTTTACAAATTTTATTTCACTTTTGGAGGTGAATTAATGAGCAAAGATATCTTAGTTTGCTAGTTGAGAGTTCCACAGCTAGTTTGCAGATAGTTTTATTAGTTGTAGAAGCTTATCTCCCTATGGTGACCTTCATAACAATGGTAAGGTAAGTTAACATATTGTGTTTTGACCTCTCACTACATAGTGATCAATATCTCCTTTGGATGTTAGGTCTCAAAGACTAATATTGATGAAGAACATAGCCAGGTTATCAAACATAGTCATACTTCTTTGCAAATAACCATCATAATCAGTTAGAATTGAGGCTTGCATATTCATGATGATCAATAATGGAGATTTTAAGATTTTTAATAAAATATCAAGGTGTGATAAAATAATTTTAAGCTAGTTAAATGGTTTGAGATTGGTTAATATAACCAATTAATTCAATATACATAGTTAGTGAACTGATGTCCACCTATAGGCAGCTCCAAAGAGACTTGAAGATGATGAATGAAGGTGTTTGGTCTTGTTTGAAACCCATTTAAGGTCTAAAAAAATGAAATATGTCATATAAAAAATGGTATAGCCTAAGGTGGTAGGCATATGTGTTAACCATGTTCATATGTGGAGAAAGTGACTTAAGGGACATCTTACCTTAAACTCTCCAAAAGGGAATTTTGCCTTACTTTTGACTCTTCTAAATTAGAGTGCCTTGAAGTTTGTAATAGTTTAAGTGTTTCATAATGTATCCCTATCATAATATCATTGCATTGAAAAATAAAATGAGTGTTTGGTCCTAAGCGGTAATGTAGATGAGGCCTCCATCTCAAGTATTCTTTCACTGTAGAATGTTAGTATACTTTATAGTGTTTTGAGTTTCAAATGGATTTTTCATTACCATGTGACACAATGGAAGCATAAATTTCTAAAAAAGTGACTTGATTTGGATTAGAAATGATCTAATGACATTGAAAGGATCCCAAACCATAGACTACAAGGTTTCAACTACTAAGCACCACTTACAAGGGTCTCTTTTGTTCTCAAGAGTGTACCTACAAGTTGACTAAAGACTGGTAACATATTGAGAGCATGATAGTATAAATGTTGGAAAGTCCTAGTACATGATATGAATGAGAATAATTAGATATACAATGAGTTCAAAGAATTAAAAGAGATATTGGAACATGAGACATAGTGTTCAAGCATGCTGACACCTACAAGTGACCTCCCCCAACCAATAACAACCCAAAACTACATTGGGATTTTCATGGCAAGTCTTGAGGAATGAAAGATAGTTCTTAGGCTCTAAGAACTAATATTGATCTCACCAAATGAATGAGTGTTTAAAAAAACTCAATAGGCCATAAATAAGTAGAAACACACATGTCTCAGGCATAAATGCAACCTATATGACCTTCAATGCCTAAAAGAGCACCTATAACTATGCATTAGTACTTGAAGAGAGTTAAGGTTGAAAGAGTCCTAGAATGGACAAGTGATCTAGATATACCAAATTTTAAGATATCATAGGTTTAATATGAATATATTATCTATTCAAAGTGTCAAGAGTATTGGGTCAATCTCTCATTGAGCCCAAACTTAGAGTTACAGTCCATACGATTAGAGGTCTTGACTATCAACTTGTGTAATGAGGGAAACATGGATAGAATGAGATGGATATTAGTGTTTTTAAATTATGAGATATAAAATTATTTATTTTATGGTTATAAGGATACCAATGAAGTGTCAAGGCACCATAATCATTCACAAGGTTGCATCATGGAGTGGCATTCAGACAGTCCTTTAAACTAGCGTGTTTTTATAAACACTAAATAAACCTCTCCTCCTCATGAAGATTGAAAAATGGTGATATTTATATGATCATGTTGAGGTAAATATTAGAGTGATCTTACCACCCTAAACACAACACTAAGATGGTAGTTAAGTATAGCCAAAGTTAAGCAAATGTCTTGGACCCTGAACAGTTAGTCCTAAGTGCTAATTTGGAGAGATTGGAGGGGTTGAAGGTGATAGAGAGGTGATAAAAATATGAAATTTGGTATGGAATTTATTCATTACCTATTTGAGACTATAATATCTTCATATTATTTTATAAAATAGGGTGATGACCTCTGTTTTGTCTCAGATAGAGGGCAATCCCAAGAAGGCAAGACTGCATACATAGGTAGGTAAGTAATGAGAGGATGAGTTGTGAACTATTAGATAACTAAAATAATGGAATATAATGATGTTTAAGCATGAAAAAAAATTAAAAATACCCTAAATTCATAATAAACCACTCAAAGGTGGTTATGGGAAACTGTGCACAGTCAGGCCTATTAGGCCTAAACTAGGCCTAAAGCTCTAATGGGGTAAAATATCATTTATAATACAAATTAGACTTTAAAATTAATTGGATTAATTTTATGGGGAGATATAAGGTGAATTGGATCCATTAAATTACAAATAATAATTATAATAAAATCACATGGTATGTAGAATGTACTACCAAGATTGAGAGACCAACTTTAAGAGCTCACACTGGTACAAACAATTTGCATGAGACTCAAATGAGTTAGGATTTATTGAAGAGGGTAACTATCATTCTATTATTGTAATTGGTCTAAGGTTTCAACATCAGGACTGTATGAACAATCCTTAAGAGTTTGAAACACTAGAAACCCTCCAGAACCCTTGCTTGAGACCCGATTGGAAAGAGATGGATCAAAATGAATTAAAAAGGGGATGATTTATTAGGAAAGTGTTTTGGAATTGTAGATAACTCTCTCAGGTTCTATGACACATGATTTTTATAAACCCTAAATGTATGGACAAACTTGAAATAGGGTCTTTTACAAAGATTTGTGTGTTTCATAAGAATAAAGTAGCTTTAAAGAAGGATAATAAATTAGGAAGGACAATTAGGACCTAATATAACTCTAAATGTTCATTTATCACTTTATACAAGCACACAAACATCTCTGCTAAGTCATTCATCTTAGGTAATCTTTGGCAAACAATGAGTAAGGAGAGTGACTACTAAGTGAGAGAAGGAGAAGTTGGTTTTTGGAAATTTTTAAGGTCTTCTTAGTGGATTGAAAGGTAATGATACTCTTGATAGGTGTCATGGCACTCCATAAATGTATTTTATTTAATAAATAAAGACCATATTGATGATAAATGTCAAGATAAACTTATAAGTCTAGTGATAGTGATTGTAGATGATGAAAACAAGTGTCCAAAAGAAGACCAGTAATTAGGGACACATATGATGATTATTGTGGCATGATTATAACGCAATTTTGAAATTTAATATGTATTATCTCTCCATAATTTATTTTTATAAGTCAAAATATACCTCATGATTAAGGCAGTTTCAAGAAGGCTAATTAAAGACCCTATGCTAGTTTTGGAGAGTTTTATGCCTTAGAGATACATTTGTCCAAGAGGACCTTCCAAACATATATTATCTACTTCATTAATATACAAAATAACTGATTTATATGCCTTGACAAGTGTAATTTTGACCCTTGATCTCCACTTTCTTTTTTCTTTTCTCACATTCTATAAATGTAAGCCATTTTGGCTCTTTTATTGGCATTCCACACCTAGTATGGTGAAGCCCTACTAGTTTAATGTTTTAATTTTCCTTTGAATACTATTTTAAATCTGGTTTTGAGTTCACAAACATATTTTCTAAGTGTGTCAAGTGATGCATGGTGAAGTCTAGTGATAATCATGTATCCTTGCTTCTCTTTATCCTTTTATGTTTGGTGAAAGAAGTTCTCACTTTAATAGGTCATATGGAGTGTAGATAGTGTGTTTGAATACCTTAAAGTGTACAAGTATCCTTAGTTTTAGTAATTTTACCTCTGGTTTACTCACCTTAATTATTTTCATGTATATCACCTCCATATTTAAAATATTAATGTTAGAGTATTCTAGGACTTTGAGACTAGTATTGTAGGTCATGCTTCTTAGTGAAAAATTATAGTAGCATTTGGAGATATTTTTGGTGTATCCCTTCTATTATTTTAATTTCATGTCCACTTATACCTCTTTTCACACAATTAATTATTTAGTTTAGGTGATAAGTACTTAAGGATTAATCTAGGGTGCTAGCCCTTAAACCTAGAGGTCTACCTCTATTATAGGCAACCCATAGGCCTAGAGGTATATCAATGTTTCCCAAATATTAGATTAGGATTGAAAAACCTAATATAGGGTGATAAATTTTGTGATAATAGTTATATATCATACAATTTTTTTGATAATAACACATACTTTCCATTGCGTTACATGAATATGTTATTGTTGACACTAACATTGATACATATGAATAATATAAACTAGTCTCATTTCATATATACCTCAATATTAATTTAATACATTATAAGATAAGATTTTATTTATTATAATGTGTGTCTCTTTGCCTTATATACTTATGTGGCATTCACATGTATCTTATATATGACATTTGGCATTTATGTGTGATATATTATGTAAATGATGTGACATTTTATGACATTGCTTGATTATTCATTACTTGCTACTATAGTGCCATGATTCATATCATGCATTAATTATATATTTTATTATTACTTTAGTGCCATGATGCATACCATGCACATCATGATTATGTGATTCAATTCTATATCAATATAGCATATGTTTCATATAAAATTCAATACTATGACACAATTCTATTCAAACTATTGAAAATGCTACTAAATGATAATATATTTCACATATACTTTATTTTGAGATAAATAACTTGTAGGAAATGTCTCTCCTATAAAAATGGGGTATCAAAATAGGCTTTTATTGATAATTTAAATTCCTTATGAGAAACTTTTATATGTATGCACTATATATTTTTCAAAATTACAACATGATTCCAAAATTTTAGATTACGGGGCCATGTGACATGCATGTACACTCATTCCTATAGTTATAATTTATAATTTACAAATAATTAAAATGTTTAAATGACATTAAATATCAATTCATTACAATATAAGGGCCATGGTATTTATTCATGTTTAGGTTACTACATGGAAATTTCAAATTTATCTAATTTAAAAGTATCAAAGTTTCAAAGTTCCAAATAAAATTTGGATCCATTTACAGTGGTGTGATTCATATCAATGTTGAAAGTGGGGCACATCAGATCCTAGTGACACTCAATTTATATGGTTTCACAAATTTTTATGTAGCAAACCACAGTTGGTGGTTCCCCCTTCAATTGCTTTATGAAGTAATCTATAAATTCAAATGAGATTTAGAGCATACAATCTTTCCAACCCAAGAGATTTAAATGGTTTTCAAATTGAGACTTGATCACTCTCAATTCACCATAGTTTTAAAATTTATCAAAATGCCTCAAAAAGGGGGAAAAAATTTTCATTTTTAATTTTAAGGATAGTTATATTACATACTCTTTCAGGTGTATAATTTTCTTTCTCTTTTTTCAAATTTGAAATTTTTAGTTTATATTTTTAAACTTAAAAAAATGAACAATGACTACTTTTAGTGGAATTATTTAAGGTTTTGCATTAAGGCATATTATAACATCAAGATATACATCAAAATACATAGTGTGCATACACACTTAGGTTTGAATCTACTTTAATCTAGTAATTTCAATTTGTTGCATCACTAAAATAAAGTGGAGGTAAATTTAGACACTCAAATTTAATAATTAAGTGCTTGATAATGTTTAATATTGACATCCTTATCCTAATTGGTCTATTTTCCATTTCGATAGCTTAAAATATATACAAGATCATTTTATATTCTACAAAATATATTTAAAATACTCAAAACATAATTTTAACATCCCTTATTTATTTTTAAAAATGTGTTATAACTTTTCCAATAGCCTTTGCCCTTTGGGAAAAAATCATGCTAGATTGGATAGGGCTGCATTACGGCCATGTCCATTAGTGTGGTGTTATACCCCACATCACAACAATAACTTTTTAAATTTTGCATCTTATCCCTCCCATATGAAGGTCATGGAACTAAAGCACACAGGTAATGTGATAGACTACATCAAGTCCTTCCAGGAACTCATGTTGGAAATTAAAGATATGTCTGATGTAGACATAATATTTATGTTTTTGAGTAGTGAGAAAAAACTAAGTTAAGATGGAAGAATGTGTAATATTTACTTACCATAATTACAAAAACTGATCGATTATTAGACCTCAAGGGTGAAGATTCTAGTAAGGCTATCAAAGGAAAAATTAGGGGAAGGAACATATCATATCAGACATATATTAAGTTAAATAAGGGGATGAATTATAAGACACCTTTCACTAGGAAATCATTGAATAGGGGAGATAGTGAGTTGAGCCAATCATTGGTCTCTAATAGTAAGAATCCTTCAAGATCCATCAAGGGTCCTAAGAGGGGACACGATTCAACATAAGCATTTTATAAGTGGATCTACATCTACTATGTGTGTGGAAAATAACACCATTTAATTTATTGCCTTGAAATACTTAGAGTGAGATCCATAGGCAAATATACCTTGAGCTACTCAGATTAACACCAAGAGTTAGGGTGAGATGGCTCCTCAACACCTTTAATGAAGTTGAGGAGACATTATAAAACATGTTAGAGATTAAAAACCAAATTATATACATGGAAGTCACCCATGGAGGAAAGATAACCATGGATATGGTGGACATTGGGGTCACCAAAAACTACATAATGCCATAATGAGTGAAGAAGTTAGGCTTGAAGTATAACCAAATTACTAGCTCATTCAAATTGATCAACTCTATGGTAAATAAGATTATAAGGGTGGATCACAGAGTCCCTATAAAAATTGAAATATGGTATGGGAAGGTATACCTTAATGTAATGAAAATGGATGATTTTGAGCTCATCCTTAGTTAGGAGTTTGTGTGGAAAGCCAAAGTAGCAGTTATAACAAACTTAGATTATTTGGTGCTATCGGATTATGAGTAGACATGCATGGTGAAGGTAGTAGAGAAGTAACAAAGTGATGAGGTGGAAAGAGTGTAGTTAGTTTATGTCATATATGAGTATGATAAAAGTGGCCTAAAATAATAACAAAGAGAAGAGCCTATGCTTATGGCTTCCTTCCTTGGAGGATGGGACAAAGATGATGCTTGGTGTACCCCCATCCTAGCTTTAATAAGAGTCATCAATGAGTTTTCAAACCACATGCTGACAACATTTCTACCAAATCTACCATAGATAAGGGATATACACCACAAAATTGAGGTAGATCCTAGGGTTCACCCTCTTACCCATGCACTTTACATATTGTAAGGGCCCAAGATGGCCGAGTTAAAGAATTAACTTGTGGATTTCATTTCGATAGGGTACTTGAGGCCTTCAATGTCACTGTAAGGAGCACCTATATTGTTCTAGAATAAAAAAGATGGGGATTTCTAGTTATGTTTAGATTAACAAGATCTTAATAAGCTAACCATTAAAAACAAATATCCACTACTATTTATTACTACTTACTTTGACAAGCTCATGGGATCCAAGTATTTTTCCAAGCTAGACCTAAAGCATGTTTACTACCAAGTCCACATAACTACATGGGATGAAGATAAGACCAAATATATTACAAGGTATGGGTCATATGATTTCATGTTAATTTCATTTAGATTGTGAAATGCCTCAGATACCTTTTGTACTCTAATGAATAACATGTTTCATCCCTTATTGGACAAGTCCACAGTGGTGTATTTTTATGACATTTTAGTTCACAAAAAATTAATGAACATTGGGTTCAACTTGTATAATTGTTCAAGAGACTCAAAGAGAAAAATCTATATGTAAATAAGGATAAATTTTCATTTCCATAGGAAGAGGTGTATTTTCCTTAGACATCATTGGCAAAGGTAAAATCAAATGATATATAGATAAGTTAAAGGCCATTGAAAGATGGGAATCTTAATAAAACCTCCATGATGTGAGATATTTCATGGGTCAAGCTAATTATTACAAAAGGTTTATGTAGGGTTATTCTAGGTTGGTGACCCCATTTATAGATCTTCTAAAGAAAGACATGAAGTGGTATTGGGGAGAGAAGGTGTTGAAGGCATTCAAGGTGTTGAATAAGGATATGATATTTGAACCAATCCTTACACTACCATATATTGGAGCACCATTCTAATTCCAGATAGATGTATCTAATTTTTTTTACTAGTGGTATACTTATGTAGGAGGGGGAAACCATCACTTTTGAGTCAAAGAAGTTGTGTGACTGTGAAAAGAATTATCTAGATTATGAGAAGGAGAAGACCATATAGTGCATTGTTTGAGAACATGAAGACACTATTTTTTGGGAGTGCCATTTTTGATTGAAATAGATAGCATAGCCTCAACTTAAATCAAGACTCAGATCAAGCTTACCCTGAATTAGGCTAGATGGCAAGAATTCCTAGTTGAGTTTGACATGGAGATAATTTACAATCTAGGTAAAAAGAATATCATCAATAACACACTCAGTAGGAAGGCAAAACTAATAGAAATGGTAGAGGCCAACATTTAAATACATGGAGAGAGTATAATTAAGTTCCCAAAAATGATGTTGGATTAGATCAAAGAAAGATTAACCTAGGATCCGTAGGTAACAAAGTTGGCCAAGAAAGTCCATACAGGTAAGGCATTAAAGTTTTAAATCCAAGAGGAGATTTTGGTCTACACTTAAGATCAGATTTATTTTCCCAAGTGGGGGAGTATGAAAAAGGAGTTGTTGTAAGAGTGACATGAATCTTTGTGAGTAAGACACCTAAGGTAGAAGAGAACATTATCACTATTGAAAAGAGGGTTGTTTTGGATAGATTTTAGGAATGACATTGATGAATAAGTCCATTTTTAACTTATTTTATAGTAGGATAAATTGATAGAAAATATCCATGAAGGACTTATTTATCCTCTTCCCATTCTAGCTAGACCATGGGCTAGTGTGAGCATGGGATTCATTAGTAAGTTGTCTAAAGTAAACAACCTATTGAACATAATGGTTGTAATCAATAAATTATCTAAGTATGACATTTTTATTATGTGCTAGGCACCATGTAATGTTTAGATAACAATAAAATATTTATTTAACAATGTGGTAAAGTACTACGGTGGTTTGTTGAGCATCATTTGTGATAAGAATGCTCACTTCACATGTGATTTTTGGTTGGACTTATTTCAATTGATGGGGATGAAGTTTATGATGAGCAAAAATTACCACCACAAACTAATGGCTAGATAAAGTACATCAATGTAATCTTGGATGACTATCTAAGGCACTGTGTAGTTAGACCAGGTGAATTGGCCAAAGTTTCTAGATGTAGCATAATTTAGCTATAACTCCTAGAAGACCATGATAACTGGGTACTCACCATTGAAATTTGAAATAGGTTAGAAACCATTAACACTTCATGTATTTTTGAGTGGATATCTTGAAAAATACCCAAAAATATTCAAATATCTATAAGAGTGTTAAGAGAGAGTATATATTACAAGGCACAACTTAACATAAGTAGCAGTGAGGATGAGGAAGTATGTCAATTCAGATAAAAAAATATAAAGATTTTGAGGTAAGAGATAAATTTATATTGAGGATGGATATATGAAAATTCAAGACTTAAAAGGGAGTGAGTTTATCTCATACAAATCAATGGGAAGGGCCTTTTGAAGTGATTAGTTTCATTGACAAGCTAGCCTATCATCTCAAGATGCATCGTCACATGTTGTTGTATCCCATGTTCCATGAAAACAATCTACACATTTATCATGAATACAAGGAGGACCCAATGAGGAACCAATAGACTAGGGCACCTACAAATGTTGTTGATAAAGCAAGCAAAAAAAATTATAATATTATGGCTTTTAGGAAGAAAGGGTTTTCCAACAGGGTAGTTCATGAATTTTTAGTTCATTGAAAGGATCAAACTTTGTCTAAAGATACCTAGGAGCAAGGTTAAAGACTATGGAATGATGAATAAAATATATGGGAAATATTACATAGGAACCCATAGACCCAGTTCTAACCCTAAATGGATAAGAGGGTTGCTCCCATGTGAGGCTTAAAGAGAATCCACACTAGTGTTAAAGGCATCACTGATTTGATTTGGGGATAATATGAGTAAATGATTAAAGATATCATGACCTTACCCAAGTGTATATGATGATAAGTGATTCTAAACCTTCAAGGTGAGTAAGAGTTATTATGATGAATGTTAATGCCATCAAAATCCATGATGAAACCATATTGACATTGTTTGAATATTGTCCTTATTAAGAGAAAATTAGGACATTAGAGTTCACAATGGATTGAATATATTCCTAGGTGATGGTGACAACAGGAAATGGGTTATGGCAAAGGAAAGTGGAAGCCTTATGCCATGTATATTTCTCCAATAGCTTGGAGATAGTTGTTGTTACATAAAGGGTATACTCATCTTGAGAGTTAGGAGGTACTTCTCAAGCATTGGGTTTGGAAGCATTGTGAAGGTTCAATAAAGTTAGTGTGGGATTTGTGTACATAGTGGTGTGTGTCATGACTAGAGATTTTTGAGTGGGGTTTACAAAAAAATATGGAGTGTTACAATATTTAAGTGGGGTTTCCTATACCAATGTCATCACACAATGTAATTTGCACTTAGAGGATTTTTTAACAATGTTTGGAGTGGGGTTTCTAAAATAATATGGATTGTTGCATATTTTGGGTGGGGTTTCCTATACTAATGTCATCACGTGCCACAATTTAGACTTAGAAGAATTTTTGAAAATGTTTTGAGTGGGGTTTCCAAAAAATATGGGGTGTTTCATATTTTGGGTGGTGTTTCCTATACCAATGTTATCACATGGTGAAATTCACACATGGATGAATTTTTGACAATGTTTTAAGTCATGTTTCTAAAATAATATAGGGCGTTGTATATTTTGGGTGGGGTTTCCTATACCATTATAACCATATGATGGGATTCACACTTGGATGAATTTTTGACAATGTCTCAAGTGGGGTATCCAAAATAATATATATCATGTGATTGGGGTGTTAAATATTTTGGGTGGGGTTTCATATACCAATGTCATATCATTTAACAATCTCCATAGTGTAGTTTGACTTAGGTTGTGTTGATCACCTAATGCAGCTCAACTTGACGTATCTCATGCACTATAACTAGCATAGTGTAATTTGCATAGTGAAAGTCAGTCACCTAATATAGATTGACTTTACATATCTCATGTACCATAACTCACATGACATGATTCACTTAGTATGAGTTGATAACTTAGCTTGACCAAGCATATCTTGTGCACAGTGAAGTGCAACTCATCTTGTGTAGTGTAATTTGTGTAATGTAGCTTGCTTAATGTATCTTGATTGGGATCACACTGACCCAATTTGTTTTGATCACGTAATATATCTCAACATGGCACATATTATGTAATATTACTCATCTTGTGCATTGTAACTCTTTTTATGCAATGTAACTCATGAAATTTATCTCATAAAATGCATCTCACATAATGTAGCTTGACCTAGATTCTACTAATTACCTAATGCAGTTCACACATAGTAGCTCAATATCTTAACTTGTGTAACACCATTCATCTCATGTAGCGTAACCCATCTCATACAACATAACCATCCCATCTAGTATATCTCACATAGTGCATCTTGTGCAATGTAGATTGTTGGATGCATCTTGACCCAAGTTTGGTCGATCACCTAATGTAGATCAACCTAGAATATATCACTCAATGCATATTATATATTTCAAATTATATTGACATGGGTTATGATGATCACCTAATGTATATAAAATAATCCTATTTTATGATGCATGTCTCATGCAATGTGCCTCATGAAACATAATTCATCTTGCACAATGCAACCCATCTTGTGCAACACAACTCACTTAACATAGCTCACTCAATACAACTTGACCTAGGTTGTACCACTCCCAATAGTGTCAATTTTATAATGTAACTCAACCCAATGTAGCTCATGTAGCATAACTCATCTCACATAAGAAACATAATATTTCATAACACAAACCATAAATCTCAGCTTATGCATCACATAAGTTGAAGCTTGGCTCATGATGTATATTTAACAAATCGTATCTTATGTAGCACAAATAATCTCATGTAGCATATCTTTCACAACACACATCCACATAATAACTCACCTAATGTAGCAAGAACCACGTTGTGCTAATTTCCTAATCTAGCTCAACCTAGCATAGCCTATGTAGTGTAACTATTATAATACACCTCATACAATATGTCTTACATAACATAGATTGATCCTATTTTTTTTATTGCCTAACATAACTCATGCATCATAACTCATAAGATAAAATCATGCAACAAAATAACACATATCATGTAACATAACTCATCAAATTATCCTCAATTTGAATTACCTAAAACTATAAATCAATCCACTTCTCTGATTTCTTCACCACCTACAAAATATTCAAAAGATCCAAGAATCAACCCAACCATGACACTAAAAACATTACCTAATTCAACTAAATTGGACACAATTGGCCCAACCACATCAATTGAGCCTAAATAAAATACTCCTTATAAAAATCAATTTCTATGTAATTTTTCTCTTCCTTCAACTAATTTTCCTAACCATTATGTACCTCTATATGATATAGTTCTCATGATGAATGAGATATTATAAAATAAACTTCTCATCTCCCATCTCAAAGTCACTTTATAGAACTCATGAGGACTTCTTCTCATCATCATAATCATCTAATGCAACTCTTATTTGAAATGAACATCCCTCAACCTCCATTTGTGGGGCAAGAAGCCACTTTGATTATGTATAAATCTAATATTTTTTAGCAATGCAAATAAATGTCTATAAACATAAAAAAAACTATAGATATATATCTTTTTCTCAATTTTCCCATCGATTCAATGATTCATGTTGACCATATTTGACTTCTAGTCAAATGAGGTCAACCCCTATCATTTTAAAATGTTCAAGAAGGTTTTTATGCATCCTATGGGTTCTCATATTGTCTCATATATCTTGCTTAGCCATGTCCTAGTCTTGGTTGAAGTTCATCCTTCTTAAATTGACCTAGTCAACCTTTTCAAACCCTGGTCAAACTTGGTCAAAGGTCCATTTGGTGTGATTTTTTATTAGCATGGTTTTTATAATGTTTTAATGGGTATAAAAGTCATGAATTATCCATTTCATAAGATTCATGAGCAAAAAGGGGTCCTTTGGCAATTTCTAGATCATTAATGAACTTGTACGGACTTTTAAAGGTACAAAATTGTCACCAAGATTAGTTGTAACTTGGGAGAGGTTAGAATCAGGTCAGGATTAGTCAGTTGCTAAGGATTAGGCCACCCTTTTCAATACTATCATTGTTTTGGGTTTTAAAAGGTCATTGACACCAGTCATTTGATAATTTGTGATTGTTAAACAAAAGCTAACTTCTAATGAGAAGTTAAAGTTCCATATAGTCACCTACAACCCTGTATGGACAGAGGTAAGGATCTCAAAGATGTCTAAAGAATAAATCAAGGAAGTGGTTTATTTTGACTATTCAGGATGTTTCAAATACTAAGGATTGTTTCAAAACTTTTCTAAATACCTATCAAAGGTTTTGGTGACCAAACCACTCTAAACAAACCTGAAACAACCTACAAGCCTATACATAACATCCTACAACTAGCCTATTTAGAAGTTGATCTCAATCAGTAATAGGGAGATTTTTAAGATCATAAAACATATAATGTGATGGATTTATATAAGATACAAAAAATGGTTTTCATACCCCTTTTGAGGCTTGAACATACACCTTGACAACCTACAACCATGCAAAGTAGGTAGACATAGTCAGAATTTGGGGTTGATAACAGTCATGAACTAAGTGGTATTTTGAGGCCTAATTCATGCATGAAAAAAATGATATTATGGAAATTGAATAATTATAGGAAGTAAAATAAATAAATTTCATAATTTGAGGTCAAAAAACCCAACTAAAATCAAGCAAAATAGACATCTATAGGCAGGTAAGGATTGGTAATGACCATGACAGTCAGGAAGTGAGATGAGAAAAATATGATGGAAATTTTAACTTGTAAATGGTGAGAAGTATGTTTCATACTTAAAATGAACTTAATGGAGTTTTATAACACTCCAATTCCCAATATATGATATATAATGGAATGACAGTCTGTACATGGACTTGAAACTAACCTACATGCCTGTAGGTCTGCCTCTATCAAAATGAGCAATTATTGAGGTCAATTCTACCAAGTGGAAGTGGTGAAGTGTCCTAATGATATTTAGGTACATATATATCATATATAAAACACATATATATATATCTTAGACGACCTTTAGGAAAAGTCTCTAGGCAAACAACTCAGTCAAATACCCTATACCTTGCACATAGTGTGACTATGAAAACCCAATCTTAGGTTTTGAATATTTTGGAGGCTCTATCCTTATAATTGGGAACTAAAATTTGGTAATTATTATCCATATGACTTGGGTAACATTCTCATATGTTTATTTTATATGAGGAAGTAAGACACATATCTTCTGTTTGGTCTCATAGGAGGGTCACTTTTGCCCTGCACAAGGGGATAATTTTGAGGAAAAGAGACCAAAGAATAAACTATAATATCTAAGCACCCTAAAAATTATTATAATAGTTTTTAAACACAAAAAATAAATATTATAAGATCTTTCTAAGATATTTTAAATCAAATGAGGTGACTTGGACAAGAAGGTTTGCAGGCAGGGCAGTAAGGCAACGGGTAAATCTAGCTCTAAGTGGAAGGCCACTTCAAATTATAACCTTACCAAGCATCCAAATGATTTTTTTAATGAGTGGAGAAGTATATTGGAGGTGTAAAAAGTCATTATATGTAGGTAGTCCATCAAAGTATGTCTTTTGAACCTAAAAGTGAAGACAAACCTATTGACAAGGTCTACACCCAGCCTCTTCGTAGGTGACACTCTCACTCTTAGTTAGTGAAGAAACATTAAAATGATTGAAGCATGTTTTTAGGATTAATACAGAGGTGTATGAACTTTTTAGTTGTAGAGGAAATCATCAAGAAGCCATTTTTGGCTGGGAATGAACCAAATCGCTCATAGAATGTAGGAAATGGCTCAAATGGGCAAGATGAAATGTTCATAACTTCCATGAACTGATGCATGGGACTTGGATGAATTTAGGAGAGTTATAAAGGGTAATTTAGGATCATTTAGTGTAATTTTTATTGAGACCCAATGTAAAATAGCTATGAACAAAGGTTAAGAGTCCATGTCATTCAAAACCCTTGTAAAACCCTGACAAGGAATCAATTGGAGAGAGAGAGAATTTTGAGTAGATAAATTATAGGTGATGGCATAAAACCACCTGGAAGTTTTATATGACTCTCATGAGATTACACACATGTGCTTTACTTGTATGTAATTATATGAAATAGGGGAAAACTAGGCTTGTTTAGGCCATTTTAAGTGGTGGGAGAGCTACAGAAGGAGTTAAGAGATGAAACACATTTTGGAGGGAATATATACACTTGAGATAAATCCCAAAATTCATCTCATCTTTTTAATCAAACTCTAAATGTCCTAACTATACTCTCACTTTTAGCTAGTCTAGTGAGCCAGAATAGTGAACACTTGGAAAAGTGGTGAAAAGCAATTAGGGTGACATTTTAGAAGTTTTTTTAATTGAAATTGATGGTATGGGAGACTTTTAAAAGTGTCATTACCTCTTTTACATGGATAAATTATGAAAATTTAGGAGTTTTGAATGCCAAGTGGAGAAGGTGCATGGAAAAGAGCCTTTTGGAAAATGCCAGTGATGATTTTGCATGTCCACAAGAATAGGGATGGTTAGGGACCAATCCAATGCATGTGGGGGATTTTTTGTAACCCCTCTTTCTTAGACCAACCATTATACCTAACCATTTTTATGGATAGGTTTATTTTTGGAAGACAACTCAGGTTGTCAGTTTCTTATGCCAAAATGACAATTTTATGCCACTTTTCACTATCTTTATGACTTGTTTTGGACAAGTATACACTATGAAATAGCATATATCAACCCAAATCTATTCTACATGCAATTTTAATTTATTCTATTAGATGGAAACATGTCCAAGTGACTCTTGGACTTCCCTTCTCTCTACCTTCCTAATTCTTCTATAAATTCTGGCCATTTTGACATTGTATGGGATCTCTCTGCCTGGGTATGGTGAATACCTACCAAAATTTTACCTTGAAAAAATAAATACAAATGTTTTACCTAATTCAAATATTATACTAAGTGTATATGCTTGGTTTTAGTCTTGTGCAAGTGTAATTTCCTTTACCTTCACATGTTAATTCCATTAGTACCTAGTGTATTGTGTTTTCCTTCTTGCAAGTCAACAAGAAGTGTCTAAAGATAATTAAGGTGTAAGTGAGTAGGATTATCAATAGAGTGTCTTATAATGCCTATATTTTAGTTCCTCCTACCCTTTGTCATCTATAAGACCCCATGTTGAAACACTGATGTGAGAGGGGAGATTGATGTTGAATGAAGTGTATGTGTTATTTGTCATTAGTTTCTAGTGTATGTCAAAGGTAAGAGTAGAGTACAATATTTTGGTGTATCACCTATAGTATAATAGGTTTAATTTCATGCTATTATTAACTATTTTCAACCCCTCAAAATGTTAGTAGTAGGAACATGTGCTTGAATGATACATCAAATGGAGCTAGCCCTTATCTAGAGGTTCATCTCACAAGTTTTCTCACCCAAAGAAAGTGAGATGCCCCAATTTTTCCACTTATATTAGAGGCCTAGAAAACCTCTTATCATAGGGTGCATCCAAGTGGCAATAATTCCCAATAAAATATTATTCTGTGTAGATAATCCATCCATTATTTATTAGTGTTTAAATTGGTGATATCCAAGTTAAATATTCTTTGATTGATGAAGGTAATGGAAATTGTATTTCCTACATTGACTTTATTAAAATGATTTGGTACTCTAAATTCAATATTAAATCTACAAAAAGCACATGTCAAGGCTATGATTAAAGACAAATGCCTCCTCTAGGGTGTGTTTGGATTCCTATTACTACTCCTCTTATCATTATTCGTATTAAATTCATGATATTCAATTTTACATTATTATATAGCATCATAATCTACCAACCTTAGAGACACCACATGTGAGCTATAGCCTCATCAACATGCCAATTTGTAAAATTACTTCATAATGATGCTATATACAAGATTCAAAGTTTCGTGAACCCTTGGACTTTTGAATAATATCAGGGACATGATGTTTTTAAAATACGCACTCTTGAACCTTTGCCTAGAATTCCATTTCATGAATCTCAATTAATTAATTTATATTATCAACTCTATTATAGTTTATAATTCCCACCCCATACTTATGGGAAACATACTACCTACCCTATTAGATTCTCATGATGATGAACCATATGATATTAGTTTGTATATTAAAACTTTTGATTTCCATTCACATATAATCACTAAATTACCTCCTTATTTATGACTTTGGTCTAAAAAAAACCATTCGATGAGATTACCTTAGTCTAATAAAGACTAAACAATCCATTCCTCATACTTCTTAGATTGATAATATCATTGATGATTATACAATTAATCTTCATACTCCTAATTATAATGACGTATATTAATTAGATGATCCAATTTTAGCTAGTTTGTTCAATCTAAAAATTCATAAAAACTTAGATATCATTTTTATTTAAAACACTCCTTTCATATTAATATCTCTATTGATGTAGTTTATCCTTCTAATACATTTGAAATTATCTCTTATTCACTTGAATTCATGAGTTTGAGATGGATCACACACACACTACTTCTCACATAGTCACAACTATGAATCTTTAGAGTATTCTTATCAATCACTCCATGATGGGATCATATCGGTTAGATATATTCTATGATCCTTAGAACATGCCCCCTCATAAGATGTTTGATACAATATGCTAACCTAAATTATGAATTCTCTCACAACTAATTAGCATAATATAGATTCTACTATGAGTTGTACTACTAAGTGTGATGGCATATTACCTTCGCCAAATATTGATCCTCTACCTAAATGATGGGAAGATAAGACATATTGTGATTTTCATGAGGTTTTTAGTCATTGGGATAAGGATTATCAAGCACATTAGAGATTCCTAACATAATAGTTGGATTTAGCTTCCACTCTTACTACAAACACTTGACCTCCATAGTCAACTAATACTGGATGCATTTTCTTCTTTCATGGCATAAACACACATTACTCTACTCATATATGATATATTTGGTAATAAATTGATGCACTTCATTCAGTGAAGACATAGTCTGTTGATAAAAATATACCTCCTACTAAGATAATAACATAATATGTTCCTAAACATTGGGAGGTTTATTATCTTTGGCATTAGTGTGTTATACATCATATAGATAAGTGTAGAGTATTACAAAAATATTTCCATGATTTTACACTACCTACATCATCACCTTATTAGTAGCATACTATAGGCCATTCATGAACAAAGGATCAACCTTTTATACAACCTACATGCTTTCATAAATCTGATTATATCAATCACATTGTAGTATTATCTCCTTAGATTGAGTACCCTTCATAGGATATGCCATACACACATCCTTATTATTCTAGTTTACCTAATTTCTCCTTATAAATAGTGCATCTATGTGACTCTTTGAAAAAATATATGAGACTATGATTAAATTCAAACTGCAATTACACTAGGATGTATATGATGTTATTTATGATGCATGCCA
This sequence comes from Torreya grandis, assembly GCA_037957365.1. Taxonomy (NCBI): domain Eukaryota; kingdom Viridiplantae; phylum Streptophyta; class Pinopsida; order Cupressales; family Taxaceae; genus Torreya; species Torreya grandis. The sequence continues at coordinate 2,240,749 of JARHVA010002727.1, forward strand.
TGAAATATATCAATACGTGTGAACACATTATTTTTTAACATATTATTATTTACATTTTCATATGATTTTGACTTGATATTTCACTAATATAATTATATTGCATTATGATTATGATGATATTTTTATTTTTCATAATTACTTTTATTTTCCAAAAACATAATTTTATCAACAAAATTTGTACCCTTGGAAGGTAGTTCAAGCCTTCCAAATTTGAAATAATATGGAATCACCTCAAATTTTTGGGTGACCTATTAGAGAGGTGAATTTATAGGTCATAGGATAATATCCCATTGATGAATCACTTAGGATCAAACACTAATATACCACTTCCTAGAAAAAGGGAGATAAACCTATTCTAATGGGGGTGATGCACCAAATATGTGGTCCTCCACTTGTATATCATACACTAAAGACATGAACTAAAACATGAATTAAATTGCACTACTCAAATAAGAAGGTATATTAGTGATGATTCATAGAGTTTAGAGGTTTGATGAGGAAACTAATACCAAGAGTCTAAATTCAACAAAACTCTCTACCTTCTACAAACTCCTTGGGATCCCATGCAAAAACTTCATGAAGTTCTAAGCATGAGAATGTAGCTTCTTAGGTTAACAAACTTGGTAGAATAGGTCAAGAGATAAGATTTAGGCCATTAGGACTTAAAATGCATTTTTTTGGACACAACTATCTCTATAAATATCATAACAATCTACACCTTACTTTCGTATGCCCTGATATGTGCTTATCATGGTGTTTTTTTGCTAATCTTCTTGTAAGTCTTGTTAAGGGTTTTGGGAGCTACCATGCAAAAGTGACCTTAAGTTTTGTTTGATACTTTTAACTATCTATACTAGGATATCATTTTCATGGACATCTATGACTAGGCCAAATCTCCAAGATCATTCACACTACAAAAGTACCTTAAAGCTAGTTCAAGATCTTCATATTTCAAGTTTAGGCCTATACATACTCATTTAGGCCTTCTAGTCCTAACTAGTCCTCTTGAGTATTTTAACTATTTAAAATCAAATTTAAATTAAAATAATAATAACTATAAATTAGTGTTCAAATTTAAACACTCATTTAATCATTAATACTTAGTGTTTCAAACCATTATTGACATGTTGGCTTCAACCCACTAAAACTTTGGTTATGAATATCATCCTTTAATTAGCACTTTGATGAGTTATAAATGATTATAAAATGATATGTAGGATATCAAAACTTTTTACAAACCTATATCAACACTCCATACCTTTCATCACCTTCACCCTTATTTTGGACCTCAAACTATCCTTTCTAATGCAAGAGTTGTTGCATTTTATGTGAGAAAGGAGACCTACAAATATGCAGACCTATAGGTATGCCTTTATTGTCATGTTAGGAATTTTTAGACCATTTTTCATTGATAAAAAACCATAAATTTATTATACTCTCTTTCATTAAGATTTAGACTTCATATAAAACTCTTAATGTGATATTTAGACCTTCATTTTGCCCATAGGCAACATTCTTGTAGATAAACCTATATAGAGCCATCTAGGCTTGTCACTATGAAATAACCATTTTCATTACCATTAGTAATATTTATGGTATTTTTGGAGTTTTTAAGAATAAATACATGTTATTATCTACTTTAATATAAGCCTCCTGATCCTCACACTCAAAAACACACATACTTTGTCTCAGGTCCTGCCTGTAGGTCAATTTAGGTGATCACTAATTATTTTGAGCATTGGTTTTGAAATCACACCTATCCAATATGTTGATACTCTCAAAATGTAAAAAAAATATATTTATATCATTTTTTATACCCTTAAAAAAAATTTAATGTACATTTCAAAAGCATTTCTCATGAAATACAGACCTACAAGTCTGCAAACTATAAGTCTGCATTCTTATGATTTAGGCCTTCAAATGGTGCAAACATAATATTTTGAATTTTGAGAAAAAAATTAAATTTAATTATAAATTATATTTTGATTCAAATAATCTCATAAATCCTTTAACCATTCAGGATAAGACCTCTTCAAATCACTTTGTTATGTAGGCAACTTTAAACACATAGTCTTGAAAGTGAGAAAACAACATGTTGCTTGGGGAAAATGATGTTGGAATGAATAATAGAGACATTAATGAACTTGTAATTGAATTTAGGATAGTAAAATCATGAATAAATACCTTCATTTCACCCCTTAAAACGTTTCAAACCTTGGGGCAAATAAAGTCTAATGCAATCAACTTTTAAAACTATGTACAATAGAGGTTTCTTGCCAAGAGGCCACACATGCCAAGTGTGGATTAGATAATCACATGATATATTTGAATATATGATAAACATCTCCTCAAATGTATATTATGCATCTAAATCATCTGAAACTATCATTTTGAGAAGAAAGAATGACCTTATGGGGTTAACTAGTAGGTTTGGACCACCCTATCTTCTTAACGATTATTCATAAAGGAGATGCAATGAATATACAAACCAATTAAAAAAAAATTATAGTATTAGGACAACCTCCTCTTGAAAAAATATTAGACCTTGACTTTCTCTCTCTCCTGGCCATACCATCCACTTGAAAACTATTTTCTTGAGCTTGACAATGGAGTGATGGAGGTTTTGAAGCAAATTTTGCATTTTTAAGATATGTACCTAATATATAAGCATGGATTTAACCTATATAATAAAAAAAGACACATTTAAATTATTTCCATTTAAAAATTAGTTTCCCAAGTCTGTATAAGTGAGTGAAATTCCTTTATTTGGCATTGAAAGACAATATTATGACCAATGTCTGACATCCTAACATATAAGATAGTTATAAAAGTCCTCCAAGAACTATGGAAAGTTTTTTTTTACATATTTTTGGTATTTTTGAGGTTTGAAACATGTTGGATTTATTAAAAATAGTCTTTTTCTTCATAAATCTTACTTTAAAGTTCATAAAAGAACCTTAAACTCTACAAATACATGTGAAATGTTTATTCAAGGTGATTAAGGCATGCAATGAATTTTAGGTACACCTAAGTACCTATTGACACTTGGATTTTCACCCATGAGGAGATGATTAATTCTCCTAATCCGAGTGGCACCATGGAGACATTTCTCTTGCTATGGGTGGCAATATTGAGAAATGAATCTCTAGATGAGGGGCTAGCTCCCCTTGATGCACTCTTTGAAGATCTTATTTGTCTATCAACTTGTAGATGAAAAGGATTAGTAAAAAAAATAATAAAACCAAAGATGTTGATGCAACAATAAGTATATCCTCGTACTTGACTGAAAATCTAGTACTTAAATGCAAACAAGACTATCTCACACAAACTCACAACATAGAATGTATTGTCACATCAATATTTCATAAGTTAGATTCAAGAATGTAATTGACACTTAGGATGGTGATGGATGATTAAATTAAGGGAATAAAAACATAAAACACTTATAATGAACCTATACACTTAGTAAAGAATACTAACAAAGACATACAATAACATCCCTTTTTGCACATTGGTAGATGACCAAGATTGACATGCTAAAAAAGAAACTCTTTCACTAGACAATATCAACAAGAATCAAATATATACTCAATATCAAAATATGCGAGTGGAAAAATAACTTGTATATTTCTTCAAGAGTCTTTTAAATACAAATTTGGTTAGATTTTCCCCATTAACCAATGGAGGTTGCTCAAAAGAGCCAAGAGAATGCATATTTATATCCTTGAGAGGAGAATCAAGAAAATGAAGTCAAAATGTCACTTGGAACTATGTCAACTTGATAAAATAAAATAAAATTTCATGTGGAAGAGGGGTGGTGTGATTCATGCCATTTTAGGAGGTCTACTTGTCTAAAATAAGTCATAAGAATTGCAAAAAGTGGCATAAAACCTACAGACTTAGCATAGAAAATTACCTTCCCAAACTATCTTATCACTAAATATGGTTAGTTATAATGATTTTATTGAGTAGGATGGGTTATAAATAATCCCTTCATGCATTGGATTAGCCCCTGACCATTCCTATTCCTTTGGCCATGCATAATCATTCTTGATAGTCTCAAAATGGCTCCTTTCTATGTATCTTCCACACTTGGCTCCAAAAAAATTCCAATTTTACAAAATAATCCATGAAAAAGGAGGGATGACACTTTCCAAAAGTTTCCATGTCATCAGTTTCAAGAAAAAAGCTTTAAAAGGCCTCCCTAGTTGATTTTCACCACTTTCCCTAAGTGTTCACTAGCTGGCTCACTAGACTGGCTAAAATGGGAGAGTTAGTAGGCACACTTAGGAGTTGATATACCTAATCTAATGATAATTAGGAATTATAAAAATTCCTAATATTCTATCCAAAATTGATTTGGTCTCTTGAAACCTTCCCAAGCCTACAAAACACATAAAAGGTCAAAATGTGCCCTATTTTTCCCTATTCCGTATAACTCCATGCACCTAAGTCACATATTTGGAATACTTTGAGATTCCTCTACATCATCCAAGTGTTTCAATTTCACCTCTATTTCATATGGATTCTCAAACTTCAAGATCTCTCTAGTCAGGTCTTTATGAGGGTTTACAAGGGTTTTAGAGGGGTTTTTAGTATTAACCTTTGTTCATAAAGGTTTTCAATTTAAATTATAATAAAATGCCACTTATGGATTCTTAAGGATCCCCTTAAAATTATTTTAATATCTCAGCTTTCCATGAAAATTATTAAGAGAGATATGAGTGACTAAAGTTGACCTTTGAGTTATTTTCATGCTTCCTATGAGGGTCTAAGCATATTTGAGGATAGAAATGGTTTATTGTGGATTTTACCTACCAAAAAAAGGTTTCATAACCTCTTTATCTAACCTTAAAACATTATAAAATCCCTTGGATAGATCACCAAGAGCTAAACATGGAAATGACCCCTATTTTGGGACAAGGCATATACCCTGCCAAAGAGCCTGCTGGCATATTTTGAACTAAAAGACTATTGTTTGCACTTACCAAGAACTCTAATAGCTTGAAAACATCATGTTCACTCCCATAGTCATTATCCAAAACCTTATAATTCTTTTAAATTTTTATAATTTTGAATGACCTTGCATTTAGGGCTAGATTTGCATGTTTCCTTATTAGGTCTTCCTGCAAACCTTCTTGTCTAGACCACCTTGTTTGCAGTCCAAAATTCTAGACTAGTTTTTTATGTTCCTCCATGTTTCACCAAGATATTCAAACCTTATTTATAGATCCAATTTATCTTTGGTTCACCATTCCTCACCTTTCCCCAAAACTATCATTCTTGTGCATAAAGGGAACACCTTACCTTTGAGATAAAATAGAGAGTATTATCCCTATCTTTTTGTGAAAAATGAATATTTATTAGGATTAAAAAGTTATTAATTAAAAATTTTACCAAATTATTTTGTAAAATTCCATGGTTAGGGGGTTTAACCATCTCAATCTCCTCAAATAAGGGGGCAAAAACCCCATTGTTTTACATACTTTTGATCAAAACTTGATCCAGGCACCAATTTAGGCGACAATTCGGGTGACAGTTCCACCCCAATTGATGACATAACTTTCGGGAGCCATAACTTTTGCACCGTAGCTCCAATTGACTCTCCGTTTGAATCTTTGGAAAGCTAAGAATGAGGAGAACATCATGAAATGGCATGAGATTTTCTAAATGAAGTTTTACCCTAGAAAACCCAACGGAAGTGCCTCAAATTTCAATTTTAGTAGTGTAGTCTAAAAATAGTAAGTTTCTAAAAATAGTAATTCCTCAAATTTTGTATTGTTTTAAATATTAGAATTCAAACCACTTAATCTCCCTCGAGATTGGTGACCTTCCAAATCCTCCCCATGCTTTCAAAATGTGTATAAATGAAGAGGTAACTTGAAATGTGAAGATAGACATCTCTTCCTAGAGATAAACATATATTTGTATTGCGATCTTGAGTAATACTACATCTCTTCTCAGAGAATTCATTGTTACTGTGTTATTTCTATGCTATTGAGATTTTTATCAACCAAAACTTCTAAGTTTTGGATCAATGGTATCAGAGCGGTTTGTCTTGAGAGTGTATGATCCCAAGGATGAGGTCAGGCTACAAGAAGCTTGGGTGGGAAACAACAGAGCTTCCAAATTTTCCACCTGTTCGCTCCAAATGACTTCAAATGGTGGATGAAACTGAGACATCCGATCCTTTCAAGGAAATGGTGAATGAAGCCCTCTAATGGAAACAAGAGTAGATGCTACAATAGTTTGCCCAAATTCTTCAAACACTTTTGATGGGAAATCCTGGCTCTGCGGCTCCACTTCCTAGCTCCTCATTTAGGGAACACCCTTTCAGTGTCCCAACACCCTTTAAGGTCCAGGTAAATTTTGATATTCCTACATTTGAAGGCAAAATCAATGCTGATGCAATAGAAAATTGGTTGGATCAATTGTCTTCCTATTTCTCTGTAAATAATTTCATCGATGGAGAAAAGATTACTTTTGCTCTTTTGAAATCAACATTGCCTGTGAAAAACTAGTGGGAAGTGTACAAAAAGAGGTTCAATATAGATGACATTGGCCTTGAGGTGGAACCTACCTGGGATGATTTTGTGGAAGTGGTGAAAGAAGAATATTATCCCATCAGAGTATATGATGATCTCTACATATAGTGGCAACAACTTCGCCAAGGTAAGGACCAATTTGTTCAAGATTACACAGACACTTTTCATTCTTTATCTGCAAGATTTGCCATTCAAGACAATGAGAAACATAAGACTCTCAAATATCATGGTGGACTATAATGGTACATATGGGGGGAAATGGAACTCTTCAATTTGGAAACCCTTAGTGAGGCATACAAATTTATAGTGAAGATTGAACAGAAGCATGGCAGAAAGAATATGAAGAGTCAACCCATAAAATGGACAAGTGACAAGGAAGGTCAAACACAAGGCCCAAATTGGAAGCAAAAGGAGTTTTAGGATAAGAAATCCCAGAAAGGGAAGGCTAGAAAATGGTGTGATTACCACAAAACTAGAACTCACTCCAAAGAAGAATGTTGAGCCATCAAGTCATTGCTTTCTGAGTCACAATACTTGACATCTAGTACTCTGCCTCATACACAACCCACAGTCGAAGAGGACGAAGAAGAAATTGTAGATGCTGAGCTTGACACCATTGTCACTTCATCATAGACCTGTGAGGAAAGACCAGATGACAAGGAAAGATTGTTCCACTCCAAATTATGGGTAAAAGGTAAGCCTCTGCATTTCATTCTTGATAGTGGGAGTCAAAAGAATTTAATTTTTGCTAAAATTGTGAAAAGTCTACATCTATCCATGAAGCCTCATCCAAAGCCCTACGATATTGGATGGTTGAGCCCAGGGAGAGACCTCCATGTCACTCAGTAGTGTCTTCTTTCATATGTTATAAAACCATTCCAAGATGAAGTCTTGTGTGATGTGGTCAATCTAGATGTTTGTGATGTAATCCTTGGTCAGCCATTCATGTATGAGTGACATGGCATCTATGAATCACGAACCTGAAGGATCACCCTCACTCTTAGAACACGACGCTATACGGTACCAAAGGTACCACCTCCCACAACTGTCTCCCTGATCAGTGCTAAGAAATGCAAGAGATTGGTGGAGAAAATGAAGCAATTTGTTCTCATGGTGGTCAAGCCACAAAAATCCAAGAAGGCTGATATTGCAATCCTGTCTACACAATCAACACAACAATAGAAGCAGATAGGATGAATCACAAGAGAATATGATGACTTATTCAAGTCACCCACAGGAGTTCCACTACATTACCAGGTAAAACATTCTATCGATTTGATCCCAAGATCACCTTTGCCTAACAGTCTTGTGTATCACAGATCAGTTTTGGAGAATGATGAGATAAAAAGATAGATTCAAGAATTGATCCAAAAGGGTCACATTAGGCCAAGATATTCACCTTGTGGTAGTCCAATTGTCTTGGCACTGAAGAAAGATGGAACATGGAGGCTTTGCATTGACTACCAAACCTTGAATAAAATCTCTGTGAAGAATCGCTATTCTCTCCCTAGGATTGATGACCTGCTGGACTAGCTCCGTGGTGCAAAGTTTTTCACCAAAATTGATCTCAAATCTAGTTATCACCAAATTCCCATTGATCCCACTAATGTCTGGAAGATTGCATTCAAATCCAAGGAGGGGCTCTTTGAATGGTTGGTTATGCTTTTTGGCTTAACTAACGCACCTACAACCTTCATGAGGATGATGGATGACATCCTCTGACCCTTCACCAATTCATTTGTGGTTGTCTACTTAGATGACATACTCATCTATAGTAGAACATGGAAAGAACATTTGCAACATGTTCGTAAGGTGCTTCAAACTCTTTGGGAGCACAAGTTGTATGCAAATCTTGACAAATGCACATTCAAGATGACAATAATTCAGTACCTCAGGTACATTGTGAATGAGGAAGGGGTCCATGTTGATCTAGGAAAGATTTGGGTTATTCAAGAATGGCCCACACCAAGGACCCTCATAGAGCTTCACAGCTTTTTGGGTCTTGCAAATTTCTACCGTAGGTTTGTTCTTAGATTTTCACATGTTGCTTGGTCACTAACCCAAGTGACCAAAGGAGGAGCTAAAGCTACGTTTCAGTGGGGTGAAATACATCAAAGGGCATTTGAGAATTTGAAGAATAGACTCTACTCAGCCCCTATTCTTGCGTTGCTAGATTTGCATCAACCTTTTGAGTTTATGACAGATGCATTTGAATATGCCATGGGAGCTATCATCATGCAACATGGCCATCCTGTTGCATATCACAGTGAAACCTTCACTGATACAGTCAGGAAATATCCAACATATGATAAGGAGCTCTATGCCATTGTACAAGCCTACAAATAATGGAAACACTACATCTTGGGGAAAGAAACGGTCATCCACACTGACCATAGGCCGTTGGAATTCATCCAGATGCAAAGCAAACTACGAAATGAGAGGCATCAAAAGTGGGCCACATATCTTTAGCAATTCCACCTGATAATCAAACACAAAAAGGGGAGCTCAAATACAATTGTAGATTGTCTGAGCCACCCACCAATTACTACACTCACAATAGTTTTAGACCTGTGCAGACATGAGACTACCACTTGGGGTGCTCTGTATGAAGCAGACCCTACCTTTGCTGATACATATCAAGCACTTCAAAAAGGTACACATGTTTCTGATTTATATTTGCAAGATAATGTCCTCTATCATATGGGGCACATTTGTGTTCCAGTTGTAGAGCAACAAAAGATGATATGGGAAGCACACTTCAGTAGGACAGCTGGACACTTTCGTATTGAAAAGACATTGGTAGTTCTTTAAAAACACTTCTACTAGCCCCATATGCGAAAGGATGTGGAAAGATATCTCAAATCTTGCATCCCATGTGCAATAGCCAAGCCAACAAATAAGAAGCAAGGATTGTACATGCCATTGCCAGAATCAACCAGGCCTTGGGAATCTGTCTCAATGGATTTTCTCTCAGGTTTGCCCACTTCAAAACATGGTAAGGACTGTATTTTGTGGTAGTTGATCAATTTAAAAAAATGGCTATCATGATTACTTGTAAGAAAAATATATCTACTGAGGAAACTACTCAACTATATTTTAGTCATGTATGGCTCCATTTTGGTCTCCCCAAGTCCATTGTCTCAGATCAAGATAGCAGGTTCCTGAGCATCTTCTAGTCCAGTCTATGGAAGATGATGGATACTAAGCTGATGAAGTCCATAGCCTTCCATCCACAGACTAATGGTCAAATAGAGGTAGTAAACCTCTTGATTGTTCACATGATTTGGATGTATCACTCCAAACATCCATGCACATGGGATGAGGGACTTCTTTTCATATAACATGGCTTAATCGGGTGCTACACAGCTCAACCAAGCACAGTCCATTCTAGGTATGTTTTGGGTTCTAACCCGTGGCACCAATTGATATAGCAATTCCATTTTCCACCATAGAATACACACCTCATGGAAGATCTGAGGTAGCAAAAGCAACAAAGTTTATTGAACAAATGCAACACATCTAGCAACAAGTTCATGACATCCTGAAGAAGATGAATAAAAAATATAAGCAACGCCATGAAAAACATAGGATTGCACACCATTTTACTATGGGTGACAAGATTTGGTTGTGGCTTCAGAAGGAACGACTTGCAGGCCCACACAGAAAGATTCAGCCTTTACGATATGGTCCCTATACCATCAATAGAAGAGTTGGAGAAAATTCTTTTGAGTTGAACCTACCAGCCTACCTTGGTCTACATCCAATATTTAATGTGGAGATGCTCAAACCATATCACCCACCTTTATTAGACACTTTAGTTATAGCAGAACAACTAGACATTGATGAGCTTGATCCATAGAGTTTTGCTCCAGTAGAAGAGGATCAGATTGTGGATACCTAGATGAAAACAACAAGAGGATGCTCTATTCCACTCTATCGAGTGGTCAAAAGGGGTCAGCTTAGCCATCAAGGTGAGTGGCTCACAAAGAATCAAATCAAGAAACAACTACCACACCTGATGGGGAGCATTGGTGCAATGGGGACCATTGATTTTCAAGGAGGGAGGAATGATCCAGGCACCAATTTAGGTGACAATTCGGGTGACAGTTCCACCCCAATTGATGATAGAACTTTTGGGAGCCATAACTTTTGCACCGTAGCTCCAATTGACTCGCTGTTTGAACTGTTGGAAAGCTAAGAATGAGGAGAACATCTTGAAATAGCATGAACTTCACTCAATGAAGTTTGAACCCTAAAAACCCAATGGAAGTGCCTCAAATTTCAATTTTAGTAGTTTAGTCTAAAAATAGTAAGTTTCTAAAAATAGTAATTCCTCAAATTTTGTATTGTTTTAAATATTGGAAGTCAAACCACTTAATCTCCCTCAAGATTGGTGACCTTGCACATCCTTTCCATGCTTTTAAAATGTGTATAAATGAAGAGGTAACTTGAAATGTGAAGACAGACATCTCTTCCCAGAGATAAGCATATATTTGTATTGCGATCTTGAGTAATACTACATCTCTTCTCAGAGAATTCATTGTTACTGTGTTATTTCTATGCTATTGAGATTTTTATCAACCAAAACTTCTGAGTTTTAGATCAAAACTCCTTATAGATGCTTCTCCCAAACCTCCTTCATGATCATAATTTATTTATATATGATCTCCATGATTATTTAATTATTTTTAAGCCATTTAAATCAACTCAAACCTTACTTGTTAGTGAAACTCTCAAGTTTACTTCTTTGAGCCAATGGTTTCTCAACCTGCCTATATGGACTAAGTGCATTCTACTAAGAGATAAAGGTATTTGGGTGTCATTTTAAAGTTTTGGTCTTGATATCACATAAATTATGTGCTAATGAGTCACATTAATATTCTTGAGACCCTTTCTTCCTTCCTAGGCAGTCCAACTCACATCTTACCCTCACAAACTAGGACCCTGCCTAACTGTCATAGTGAACATGGGTATTTCCTATAAATATATTCCTTTAGAAGTATAATAAAGATGATAAGGACTATATATATCTTATATAATACATTTTAATGGTTATTTTCAAGTCATTCCCTTTGGCTCTTTGACCCTACTAGCACTTCCAATGCTTATCACTACCCACTGCCTTCCACAATCTCCTTTGTTTGGTTGTAGGTCACTCTTTTAGGTTTTATTAGGGTCATAGTGTAGATGGAAATCTCATAAAATTTTTGTTCAATTTATTAATCATGATTATAACCTTGAATCCACCCTATATGGTTAAACAATCATAGTCCTATCTCAATACTTGATTTTCCTATGACCTCTATCTTAGTTCGTATAGGGGCTGTAGGTTATCGTGAGATTCTTGATACTCCCTTGAGGATTGAAAATCTTGTCCAAATAAAATAGTTTTCTAACAATTACATTTAACCCATCTTAAAAGCTCCAAAATAGTATCAAACTTTCAAAGATGACCACTGCCTAATAACCTAGTTGTAGGTGCAACTTTACCCTATTATACAGATAAGGTGTAGGCTTAGTATGTCATTACACCTAAATATATCTTCCTTCATGACCAATTTGCTCAGGGGTACCTTTTGGACCATTTTGAAATGTTTCCCATCCCTTGTCATCTCTTATGATTCTCCATAGGTGTTTTAAGGTAAAACCTCCCTCAAAATCTTGTAGACTTCACTAACTAATTTTAGTGTGTTTTAGGATGGTTTTGACCCTCTTGAACTTAGGTCTCCCTCCACTCTTTCTCTTCCAAACTTGTTATATCCTTTTATTGATATAGAAACCACATGATTATTCAATTTTAGGGTTCAAAACCCTTTGGAAATTCAATTTAAGAGGCCTATCAAAACCCTTAGGGCCTGTATTTTGGTCATTTTGGAACAAAAGGTTCTGAAGATAGTCTAACCCTCCATTCATTGATTTGACACCCTCTTGTCAAGCTAGCACCATAAAGGGGTATATTTGGACCTAGATAATAAAAAATAAACTCAAAAATGATATGATCAATTTTTAAATACTTCTTCAAGGCATATTTTCATCTTGTGACACCAGATGATCACTCTCTATACACAGGCATGACTAAGACTACATTCCAAGTATGCTAGTTTGTAACACATTTATGGCTTTCCCAAGAAAAATAAATGAATTCAAGAAGTCCCAAAATATTTAAGGACCATATCAAAACCTCCACATTTCATTAGTGACATCATCATGCTCCTATAGGTGAAGTTTTGTGATTGTGCTATGTAGGGAGAAAATGAGGAAGCAAGAAAATGCAAGGAATGGCCTTTCAAGCACTACAAGATAAATGTAAAATATTAAATACATAAAAATAATTAGGATCATCCCAAAAATAAAATCAAAAATCTCTTTTCAATGTGGATAAATCATTTTCAAGGTAACTAAGATGACTGTTGATGTAAACTAGGCATTTTACAAGCATGTACAAGTCTAGAAGGTATCTCCAAAGTACTTGAGTTTCCCAAAAAAAAATGAACATGGGTATGTATTATTTAACATTTATAAACACCTAAAACACATAAACCCATCAATCCAAAATAATAAATCTTGAAACAAGCTCAAAACGAGACCCCCTCATGGTTGTAAGTCCATAAAAAGCTACCTAGAGTGTTAACCATTGTTCATAAAGAATGAGGCACAAAATTTCAAGTTATTATTATGAAAATTAAATGAACTTATATTAAAATTCACTTATAGAGTCATTCCTCCCAATTCCATCTATATAGTATGCATCAAGTGCTTGAAGTTGCCCTTTATTTACTTGCCAAGACAAGAAGGAATAAAAGGAGTAAGAAATGTAATTTTATATGAATTATCTATAATAAAAGAATGGAACTAAATTTTAGGAGGTGAAATGGCACATAACTAATGTTTCCACCTGAAAGTGAGATGATCCATTTCATGAAAGTGCCCAAAAGGGCCTAAAAATAAGTGGAAACTACCTTCCTCTGAGCATAAATGATTCTTGAACTATCAGGAGACTGATTTTAACCTTCTCTGACCTCCCCCACATTAACCATAACCTGATGAAAAGTTTTTATCTTTATCCCATCCATACAAGTCCTCTTTTTTAGCTAAAAGGTGGCCTCAGAAGGCATTTTTGACATATTAAACATGGTAAGAATAATTAAATGACCTAGATAGATATTAAAAAATATTCAAAACCAAATTAGGACCAATCCAACATAATTTATGCTTTTTACCAGGTTTGAATTTATTTTACTAGGGTTTACTTTCATTGACTTGACTAGTACAAAGGGCTAGACTTGAACCAAGGCTAGGCTAGGGATAAGTAAACATCTAGAACATTATGAAACCCATTATAGGACATGAATAAAATTTTAATTTTTTAATAAATGTAGGGGTTAACTCAAATTTGACCAAAGGTCAAATTTGGTCAACACTTTTGACAACTCTTAGGGGCAACATGCTTGCCTATGTTATAGACTATTAGCCTTATCCAACCAAGGGCCAATAGAGTCAATAGATTCTTGAAGATGACCAAAAAAGAAATTCTAAAATAAAAGACAAGATAAAAAACCACACCGACCACAAAAATACCAAGAAAAAACAACATAAAACAAGACAAAAGACAACTCACACTTGTGGATAAGCACTTAGGGAACACAAGGAAAAACAAGAAACTATGTACAAGGGAAGAAAACCTTAGTAGCAATGTTTGATGTGTATCCCATTGACTAGGATATGAAGCTCATCTCCATCCAAATTTGAGAGTTGGGAAGCATTGTGTGACTTGTATTGAGTGATCACATATGGGCCACTCCATAAAGCATCAAAATTTGTGTGTTTTCTAGGTTTGGCCCTGTCTTCATCCCATTTTAGGACAATGTCTCCTTCCTTGAAACTCCTTAGCATGGATTTATTGTAAAAATACTTCTTTTTTTTCTCTTGGTGAGTGGTCATATTTTACATAGCTTGATATCTTTTCTCCTCAAGCTCCATTAACTCACACAAATTGATTTCCATGCTCTCATTCTCCATCAATTATAGCTGATAGGTGAGGTTCAAAGCTGGTAACTCAAGTGAAATAAGTAGTCTAAAATCACTTCCATAAACAGGTATGTATGGTGAATTCCCAATTGCTCTCTTTGGGGTGATCCTATCAGCCCAAAGGGATGTCTTTAACTTGGAGTGCCAAGTCCTCTAATTTTCCTCCATTATCCTCTTTATGATCATGATTAGATTCTTATTTGTGGACTCAGTTAGTCCATTTCCTTGGGGATAATAGTTGGAGAAGGTGCTAAGATAGATGTCATGCTTCAAAGCCCATTCACTTGTCCTTGTTCCTAGAAAAGTTAATGCATTATTTGAGATGATTGTGAAAGGAGCTATAAACCTAGTTACTATACCTTCATAAAAGTCTAGGACTAAGTTTTCATTTTCCTCCTTAAGGGCTATAACCCCCACCCATATTGTAAAGTAATCAATGGCATTCAACACCCACTTATGACTAGCACTAAAAGGTGGATTGATTAGGCCTGTAAAATCCAAACTCCATTGCATGAAGGGTTGTTCAACTTGGATTAGATGAAGAGGTAAGGAAACTAACTTTTATTTTCCATAAAAAAGAGCACACTTTTGGCATTTTCTTACCCAAGCATGGGTGTCTTTAAACAAGCTAGGCCAAAAGTATCCAGACCTCATAATCGTAGTAGCTATAGTTCTTGGAGCAAAATAACCACCAGCTAGTCCATCATGGAACTCAAACAATACTTTATCAATCTGGTTCAAATCAATACATCTCAATAACACACCTAAAAATTCCTTATTAAATATCACTCCACCAACAAGTACATAGGGAATAGATTTCAACCTAAAGTACCTTCTTCTAGCTCTATCAAGATCTTGTGGACACTCACCGATTTGAAGGAAATGGATCATGTCTTATATCCAACTCCTCATGGATGAAGGTAAAGATGCTATAGGATCATCATGGAGTGCCAAAATAACCTCTCTTTAGGCCTTCAAATCTGAAGCAAGGTGTTCACATAACCCTTTTCCCTTCACTAACTTGGTTGTCTTGATTTCCACATCATACTCCATCACTTTGGTGATCTAACCTGCCCTTTTGTCATTCAAATCTATACTCAATAGAAAGTCTTTGACACTAAAATGAGGCACAAGTATATGAATCTTTTTATTTGATATCATGTATCTAAACTTCTTTAGGCTCCTAACAACCTAAAGTACTTGTTTCTCAACATGATTTTATCTTACCTCATAGCCTTCTAAAGCTTGGCTAAAGAAGGCAATAGGATATTATAAATTCTCATCATTTTCTTGAGTAAACATGGTAGATATTATCTCTTCTTTCCTAAAAGTATACAAAGTGAAATCCTTGTAAAAGTTTGGACTTGCAAGAGTAGGAGCTTAGGTAATATTTTGTTTGATCTCTTCAAAAATTTCCTTTCTCCTTCTTGTCCAAGTGAACACTTCATCCTTTCTTAGTAAGGAGGTTATAGGCTTGACCAAGTTATAAAAGTTAGGAATTAATCTCTTTATGAAATTGATCTTACCAAATAAAATTTGCAAACCTTTCTTATGTTTAGGTAAAGACAATGCCAAGATGGCATTCACCCTCTCATGATAAATGGATAAACCCTTCTTGGAGATAATATGTCCTAGGAGTTTGCCTTCATGGAAAACAAACACACACTTATTTAGGTTTATATAGATCCAAAAATCTCTACACCTCTCAAAAATTTGCTTTAGGTGCTTTAAGTGATCATTTGCATCCTTGGAGAAAACTGTCACATCATCAAGATATACCAATATAATGTCATTGATTAGTCCTTGATAAGCTATATCCATTTCACATTGTAAAGTAGCCCCAAATTTGACAATAAATAAGGCATTTTACTATAGGCATATGTACCCCATTTATTAGTGAAGGCTGTCTTGTATTGGTCACTTTATTTCACTAAAATCTAATTGTACTTGAAATAACCATCTAGGAGAGAAAACCTCTCACTACCTGCCACAACTTATAGGATTTTCTCAATAAAAGGGAGGGGGTAATGATATTTCAAAGACACTCTATTAAAGTACCTAAAGTCCACACACAACCTGATTTCCCCATTCTTCTTTTTAATAGGGACTAAATTAGCCAACCAAGAAGAATGCTTGATAGGAAAAATGATTCTAGATTCAATAAACTTAGTGAAATATTTCTTCATGAGGGGTTCAATCTTAGGATTTATTGGTATTTGTTTTTTATTTATAGTATTTGAATTTTAATCTATCTCTATGGTGTGTTGAGATAGGCTTGGATTAAAAATCTTCAAGTCACTATACTCCCATGCAAAAACATCACTAAACTCCTTGCATAACTCAATGAAATCATGCTTCTCTTGACTAGTGCATACCTTTCCAAGTGCAAGTATCTTGTATTTGAAGATTTATACCATTTAATATTTATATTTATTGGTATACATGCTTACCTTCTCTTTTTTTATCTGGTCATCCTCATGAATATGCTTTCAAGAGTCACTAGGACTTTGGGAAGCTTGTTAGACATCAATTGGAAAATCTTCTCTCTATATTATTGTTGAATCTTGGAAAAAAAATTAATAGATAACTTAGCCTCCTATTGAAAAAAAATATATATTTAATGATCACTCTCAAACACCTACCAATTAGTGACATTATCTGGTATCGAGGGCATAACAATCACCTTTAGACGAGGTTGGTTTTTGTCTTCCTTTATACCTATTGAAACATCAAATTGAGCTCTAATAGATGCCAACCTATTAGCATGTTTTTTGTCCTCTCTTGGAATGAAATTGATGTTTAAGTCTTGGAAATCCTCCACAATATCCCAAACTCTATGCTTGTTGGACTTGAGCAAAAAATTCTTGGTCAAATTCTGCCCTCTAACTTGATTCACAACAAGCTCACTATCTCCATATACTTGAAGTTCCTTAACTCCTCTTTTTCTAGACCATTCAAGGCCATGAATAAGGGCCTCATATTATACCACATTTCAAGTGCATGAGAATTGGAATCTAAAGGTTGAATAGTACCTTTCTTTAAAGGGTGAAACCAACATTGCTACACCACCTGCTCCAATCTTGCTTCCAGACCCATCAAAGAAGAGTTGCCATAAACCATTCACATCTTCACTTGAATTTACTAGATTGGGTATGAAAGAGTCCTTCTCATGCATATAGTGCACTACAATACTATATTATTCAATAAAATTTTAAGGTTCATGCTCATAATGTTCATTTCCCCATTCATCTAGGAACAAATCAGAAACTCCTTCAAGAGAAGATGATGGGGATTGGTCAGTGTAAAGTTCCTCTTCATCAATGATGGCATAGTTAACATTTTACACCTTAGGTGAGTAGGTATCCAAGTGATATTTATTAATAGGTTCTAACTCAATCTTCACCTTAGTGCCATACTTTGTCCTAAACACCATGTAAGACCAATTAGTTGCCAAATGCCCACCTATCTTAGTTGTAAAATATCTTGACAAGCAAAGGGAAAAGTATGGAGGTAAATATACCACCACCGCATCATGAGGAATATAAAAAGTGGGACAATCATGAAGGATTAAATTTAAGTCTTTCACAATCCCAAAATTCTTGGTTGGTGGTCCATTTAATTGAAAGACTTCCATAGTCATTGGCTCATATTTGAGGCTTAGTTTATCTACTATACATTTGGGCATGACTAAAGTTCTAGCCCCACTATATATGATACAATTATGAACCAAAAAATCACCAATTATTAGACATAGATATAAATGATGAGATTTTTCATTCTTTTTCACATGACCATCAATATATTGAGCTCCATTAACTAGAACCACATTGTCTCTTCTAGGTGGGCTAGCTTGCTTACCCAATCCATGCAATTATTTTTGGAGTATATCTTTTCTCCCTGGTATTTTCAAAGACTCCCACAATGAGATATTCATGTGAATATTCTTCATCTAGTCCACCACATTTATGGAAGGATTACTTACCTTAGGAATCTGTTTGGGAGCACTAGCACTTTGTGAAGTAGCTTGTGGAGGTGGAGGTGTAACAACTGACTTCATGTTTGGAAATATCTAATTTTATTATAATTTAGGAGATATATTAGACCCAATCACCATTGGAGATGATGTAGGGATAAAAATAGGTCCTTTATTGGCCCCTTGAGCTTCTTCAATAGCCCTCTTTTTGGATCTAGTGTTGGAAGTTACACTAGCATTGATTTTTCTTGGATTTTCCAAATGATTTATGGCACAAAAATCTCCCTCCAAGTGATTGATGAGAGTAGAATCAAACTAAACTTGGCCATTTTCCATCCCATGTTGCATTGACATCTCAAGATTTGGAACTTGTGATACTTTGTTTCCTTACATTTCCATGGTTTGGTTTTGCATCTCATTTACATAAGCAACTTGATCTTGGTTTTGATCAAAAGATGGATAGCATGGTTGTTCTTGGAAAATGTTATTTTATGTGGGAACAAGGGATTTATAAGATGAGGGATCATTAGGATTATATCTTTGATAAGGCCTAACTTGGGTGATTTTACCTTTTCCCTGAGCATTACCTTGGAAAAGAGGTGTATTGGTTTGTCCAAACTGATTGTAGGATTGGTATGGTCTATAGCCTTGGGATTGTTGTCTCTTAAGGGACACCAACTCATTATTAACACTTTGTAATAATATTTTGACTTCATTAATTTCATTGGAAGGAACTATTGACCAAATTTGGCCCTAAGTCAAATTTAGGTCAACCCCTACCATTTTTTGAACCGTATGTGAAGACAAATTCAAATCATAATTGTACAATTAGTGAGCAATAAGAAGGTGCCATTGGTGGTGAAGCATCATCCCCCCTTTAAGGTATTTATAATATTTTCCTTGATGAGTATGTCAATAAAACATATGAACATGATACCTATTCATCTATAGAAGAAACTGATTTGGGAGTCTATTGTATGCATGAGAAAAATACTCCTATACCCTCACTCACTAATGAAGATAATAAACTTGAAGGGACATGGGAAATGTTTTTTGATGGCTCTATAAGGAAGGTAGGGGTAGGATCTAGTGTCATGTTGGTTTCCCCCTCAAATAATCAATATAACTCTTCATATAGATTACATTTTAGTTGTACTTACAATGTGGCAGAATATGAAGGCTTGGTTCATGGCCTCCAATGGGCAAAGAGAAATGGAAGAAAGAATGTAAAGGTCTACGGGGATATTAAATTGGTCATACACCACGTGAGAAACCAAGCTAAAAATAAGAATCCTTTCCTTAAGTCCTACAAACATAGGGTATGGGATCTACTTGAAAGTTTTGATTCTTTCAACATACAACGTATACCAAGAGATTAAAATAAACATGTTGATAGGTTGGCTATCATAAGAGCAAATTTTGACATAATTGTTGATGTAAGGAAATAGAAGAATCAATCTCATATCAAGGTCATTATGAGACTCTATCCTAGATAATGAGGTGTGATGGTAAGTGTTTGAAAATAATAAACATGTTACACATTTATTAAAAAATGAAGCAAAATTCTCTTCAAAGAATCAAAAAAGGTTTCAAAATCAGTATGGAGAGCAAGTCATTCATCTGAGGACAAACAAGATACCTAAAGGGTTGGTCACCCTAGAGAGTTTTTTCAATGAAGAAAATCAAAAGAGGAAAGAAAGAGTGAGCATGTCCACAAGGGAAGAAAACTATGAAAAATTCATGATATTCAAAGACAAACTCCTAAAAATTGGTAAGGTATGTTCTCCATCTGAAAGGAAAACTTTTATTGAATTATGTAAAGAGTTCCATGATATATTTGCTTAGGAATATAAGGATTTGAAGGGGTTTGATCCTAGTCTAACTCATCACACCATTGATTTAGAACCTAGAGATAAACTAGTTCGGCAAAAACAAAGGCCTATCAATCCCAAGGTAGAAGAACTCATGAAGAGAGAGCTTACCAAATTTATTGAATCTAGGATTATCTTTCCTATCAAGCACTCAAATTGGGTAGCTAATCTTATACCTATCTAAAAGAAGAGTGGAGATATTATACTTCATGTGGATTTTAGAGACCTTAATAAGGTGTTCATCAAGGATCATTATCCATTACCTTCCATGGAATAAATCCTATAAGTTATTTTAGGTTATCAATGTTCTTTACTTCTTGATGTCTATTTAGGTTAAAACCAAATATTAGTGAATGAAAATGATCAGTTTAAGACAACCTTTACTACAAAATGGGTAACCTTTTCCTATAAGAATATGCCTTTTGGTTTGTCTAATGCTGGAGATACATTCCAAAGGGCAATGGACATGGATTTTAAGGGTTTGATCAATGAGATATTGCTTCTGTACCTTGATGATATAACCATTTTTTCAAAATATGCTAATGGTCATATGAAAAATCTAAGGTAAGTGTTTAAGAAGTGTAGAGAGTATGGAGTATCTCTTAATCTTAAAAAGTGCATCTTTGTTGTCCATGAAGGTAAGCTATTAGGTCATATTATTTCAAAAGAAGGTTTGTTTATTGACCCTGAAAGGATTGAGGCTATCTTAGGCTTGTACTTGCCTCTACATAAGAAAGGTTTTCAAATTTTCTTGGGCAAGATCAACTTTTTAAGAAGATTTATTCTAGGATTTTCTACTCTAGTAAAGTCTATCACAACCATGCTCAAGAAAAACCAAGATTTTTCTTGGACAAAGGAAGGTAAGAATAGTTTTTAGGAAATAAAATAAGCAATTTCCCAATCTCCCACTCTCTTAAACCCAAAATTTTCCAAAGATTTCATACTCTATACATTTGATAACCTTGACACAATATCAACTATGATTATGCAAAAGAATGATGAGGAAATTGAATAGCCCATTACATTTTTTAGTCAATGATTGGAAGATTATGAGGTCAAGTACACTTTTTTTGAGAAGAAAGATCTAGCTATGATAAGAGGTTTGAAAAAATTTAGGCACATGGTTTCAAATAACAAGATACATTTCATGGTCTCTCATCATAGTACTAAAGAGTTCCTCCTAAGCAAAGACCACAATGAGAAGAGAGCTAGGTGGATCACAAAGGTAATGGAATATGATGTTGATATCAAGGTAAAAAACTTGGTAAGAGGAAATGGAATGTGTGAGCATCTAGCTTCAGATCTTCAAGGGCCAAGGGAAGAAGTCTTAGTCAATCAATCTCATCCTCAACCAGCTAGTCACATACCAATTCAAAGTTGGACATAAGATATCATTGAATTTATCCAAAATTGTAAGTGTCCCAATGGATTGAACAAGTCTCAAAGAAGGTATTTTAGATTGTAAAAAATTCCTTATTGTCTTGTAGATGGTATTCTCTTTCAATAAGATGTGAATGGTGTGTTATTGAGGTGTGTTAACAATGATCAGTTTGGTATGTTGCTAGAAAAGTTTCATGATGGTGTAGATGGAGGTCATTTCTCCCCTAAAAAAATAGTAGAAAATATAATGAGGTCTGGCTATTATTGGCCTAGCCTTTTCAAGGATTGCTACAATTAGGCTAAGATGTGTCCTCAATGTGCCTTCTTTGTAGGC
The DNA here is from genome assembly GCA_037957365.1 of Torreya grandis. NCBI lineage: Eukaryota > Viridiplantae > Streptophyta > Pinopsida > Cupressales > Taxaceae > Torreya > Torreya grandis. Next base: position 2,262,880 of record JARHVA010002727.1, read on the forward strand.
AAACAAAAACTTGCAACCCTTCCATTGAATCCTATCAAAGTAAATCAGACTTTCATGTAATAGGGCCTTGATTTCATTGGTATGATCAATCCTCCATCAAGTGCTAGACACAAATGGATATTGATTGCAACTGACTACTTCACAAGATGGGTAGAAGTTGTTGCATTGAAAGAGGCAAGTGAAAATGCTATCTTATAATTCTATGAGAGCATCATAACAAGGTTTGGAGCTCCCTATACCATCATTTCTAATAATGAACTCACTTTTATGAGTGCTAAAACTTTTGATTGGGAAAATATGAATGGTGTTTACTTTAGAACCTCATCTAACTATTACCCTTAAGGTAATGGATTGGCTGATTCTACCAATAATAATCTCATCAAGATTATCAAGAGAACATTGGAAAATAATCAAAGGGCATGGCACACCAAGTTGAAAATAACCTTATGGGCTAATAGGATCACTCCCAAAAGGTCAATTGGTAATTATCCTTTGTACTTATTTATGGAAAAGAAGACAGCTTGTCTATATCTCAAGAATTGCCTACTTTAGATCTTGCACATCAGTTGGAACTACTTGAGAACACTCTAATAAAAATCAGATTGATATAACTAATGCAGCTACAAGAAGCAAGGGACAATGCACATAATAATATGTAACACCATTAGGTACTCATGAATAAGTCTTTAGACAAGAGGTCAAGTTCAAGAGTGTTCAATGAAGGTGACTTGGTTCTAAAATAGGATGAAGATAGAGCAAAACCAGGTAGGCATACAAAATTTGATGCCTTGTAGAGTGGACCTTACATCATCAATAAGTACAAGAAAAACAATTCTTTTCAACTATCCAAGATGAATGGAGAATATTTTCCTATCCTTGTGAATGGGATAAAACTAAAGTTCTGCTATTAGTCCTTGTAAGGTAGTTTTTGTAAATAGTAGCATAGGTGTGTGTTTTCCTTTGGTTGTGTTCCCTAAGTGTTCTAGTTGAGAAAATGTGTGTTTACCTTGAGAATGTCTCATGGTGTGTGTTTTCATCTAGTTTGGTGTGTTTTTTAAAAGTTAATTGAGTGTTGAATAAGTATTAGAAAGACCGCATGGCCCAATGGAAGGAGTAGGTAACTAGTCTTAGGCATAGCTAGCATGCTATCCCTAGGAATCACCAAGAATGTTGACCAAATTTGACCCCAAGTAAAATTTGGGTCAACCCATACTATTTTTTAAAATTTTAATAAGGTTTCCATGTGTCTTATAGGGTTTTGTGTTGGTATATTATCTTACTCATTCTTTCCCTAGTCCTTGTTGAAGTCCATTCTCTTAGTACTAGCCTAGTCAACCAAAGTCAAAGTTGGTCAACTTTGGTCAAATATGGTCAAAGGATAAAATTATGTTGAAAATGTTCTAAGATGGACTTTAACATGTTTTAAGGTTTTTCCAAGTCATTAATTTCTCTTTCACCTTGTTTCATATGCAAGAAGGATCATTTGGCCACATTTTTAACTCAATTAATGATATGTATGGATTTTTCCAAGAAATAAACTGTCAAAAATATATGGTTTAACGTGGAAGAGGTTAGATAATGTAAATATCAATTAGATTATAGTTATAAATTAGTTATGATTAAGAAACAATAGTTTTCCCTCAAAAATAGGAGCTTTTGGGCACTTGTATGGACTTATCAAGTCCACCATCAGTTGAAAACATGGGAATAGTAACAATTCACCTCCAATAATACATTTAAATGCATTATTTTCAAGAAGAATTCAAAAAATTTCACCTACAACTTGTTTTCCTCTATTTTCACTTGGTAATCAAAGAAGGAGCAACTTCATGCACTTGGCATGGGCCGTATAGGTGGAATTGGGAGGAGTGCTTCCAGGAGTGGATAGTTCTCTAAGTGAACTTAATTTTAATAATAAGAAATTGATATTTGGTTCATCATATTTTATGACTAATCAGTTAGACTTTAGGTAGTATTTTATGCACTTTAATCCAAGAGGGGGTCACTATTTACACCTATTTCAATTTTTCTTGCTTTAGTTTGATGTCTTTGATTATTTCAAGTGTTATTCAAGGTATATAATGCATATCCACAAGTTTTTCATGGTTATATTGGATTTAGAAGCTATCAAATTCCTAGGAAAGCCTTTTTTTGGCTTGTCTTGCTTTGGATCATCTTTGCTACCTTTGCTAAAAAATTTGCATCTATAGGAGCCTTAAATTAGAGGTTTTCCATGTTATGTGAAGAAAATAAATGTGTCTTATGTGTTTTAAAGTATGAAATTGCATTTGATGATCAAGGAAGAGGCCATGAAGCCTAATTTTGCACATTGTCTACATTCCCCTTATGTGTTTGCCCTTTTCACATTCAAGTAGGTGATTCTCATGTTGAAAATGTGTTTTCAATATGATAACCAGATGTTCTTGATGGGTTTTATCCAATTAAAGGGTTGAAAATTGAACTTGAAGTGATTATAAAGATTTACCCTTGCATATTAGTGCTCAATTTCCCTCTCTCTACCTCATATACTGTCAAATTCATATATTCAAGTGTCCTTTGCAGAGCTACAGAGACTTTTAAGGGAGTAAAATGATAAGGTTGGATCCTCATGATGGTATAAGAAATAGGTTAATACCTTTAAAATCATGTTATTGATCCTTCATATCCTACTAAATATGGAGGAATCATCACATAGCAAAATTTTGAGTTTCAAGACTTTTGTCCCTAAAGAACTAATCAGAGAGCCAAAGGTTTTTATGGATTTCTCCCAATATGCTTGAATGATGCCCTAAGGCATCTAGCTATAGTCACTTTTAAATCCTATCATAGGACAATAAATTCATAGAGTTTATAAGGATAATGAACAATGGAAGATGATCATTGGGAGACCTAAAAGTGCCCTCAAAACCACTAGTTTTTTACAGTCTTCACCTACATGATTTTAAAATAAAGTTCACTTTGCACTTCAATATGATAATCCTATCTATGACATCAATAGGAAATCATACCAAATGATTCAAAGGATTCCTATAAGATAAAATGACATGATAAAATAATAAATCATCTAATGTTCTAAACCACAATGCATACTCCTCTGTCTATACATAGGACTATGAGGAACCACGTACAAGTAGAAAGGTTAAAGTTTGTGAAATAGGTGTGGTCATGAACAAGTTGATGAGTTTTCATGTTTTGAATGAAATAAAATACATCCATTCCATTAATTACACCTTTAAAAAGTCTATTCTTAACCTAGAAAATAACCTATAGTCCTAAAATGAATGAAAACTAGCCACCTACAACTGAGCAGATAGTGGAATGAGGACATTGGCATTTTGAAGAGTCTTAAGGAAATCTTAGGCTAAATGAGATAGAAATGAAAAATATAGTGACTTAAAAATATTATGTAGTTTAAAAATATCCATAAATATCAATTTCATGCTAATTATCAACCCTAAAACAACCTATAAGTAGGGTCCTGGGACTATCTCAGTCCATGAAGGACAGTAAGCAATTAAAAGGCCTAAAAGAGCCAAGATGCTAGGCTTGGATCTGAGTTAAAATTGGAATAATGAGATGATTCAATGCACTATAATTTTTTTTAAACCTTATTTTAATCTCCAAATAAATGCACCCAAAAAAAAACACCCTATTCACTGTCACAGTTAGACAGGGCCATAAGCAAAAGAGAGGGATATGATGACAGTTTGGTACCCAAGGAAGAAAGAATGATTTTTAGATAAGTGTGATACGTATTCCTCATGATAAAATGAAGGAAATTACATGTCTATAACATATTAAATCCACCCAATACCCTTTTCTCATATCAAAATAGACTCAGTCCGTACAAGCAAGGTAGGGAAAGCCTTGTTTCAAGAGGTGAATATGAGATTCCACTTAGGAGAGAGGTTTTGAGTGGATAATTAGGATAATAAAGAATTAAATAAGGGTTATTAACATTAATAAACAACTTGGATTCATAAAATTAGTGAATAATGAGAATTCATAAGGAGGTTTGGTCAGGAATATGCAAAAACAAGGTTTTTGACCCCTTTTTTGAATAAATTGAGATGGTTAGATCCCTTAAACATGGAATTAAAAAAAATAATTTCATAAAAATTTTCATTAGGAAATTTTGGATCTTATAAAATACTCACTTTTCATAATAAAAAATATGCCTAATACTCACTGTTCTATCTCAGAGCAGGGGTAGTCCCTTCATGCACAAGAATGGCAATTTTGGGGAAAAGTGATAAATTGATGGTATCAAGGAAAAAAATGAAAAAATAAAGGTTAGATAAGCTGTAGGACACCTAAAAAAACCTAATAAACCTTTCCATATGGATTTAAAGTAGATAGGTCACCCTACACAACAAGGGTTACAATTAAGTGTAAAGGAAAGCCTTAGTGCTAGAAGCCAAATTGGAGGTCATATGCATTTTAAACATAATATACAATTTAAAAGTGATAAATACATGTTTAAAAAGGTATTTTGGGTGTGTTAAATCCATAAAATTTTAAAGGGAATAATTTTAGGGTCAAGAGGAGTTCAAAGATATAGGCAGACCTATTGGCAAGGTCTAGACCTAAAACTAGATAGGGGTTAATTTCCATTTCAAGATTTTAAAAATCCATTATAATAGTTTAAGGAAATTTTTATGGTATATATAGATATGTTTCAACCCTCAGGTTTCAAAAATAATCTTCAGGAAGCCATTTATGGCTCAAGAAGCATTTAGACCCTACCAAGAAGCAAGAAATGAGCTCGAATGTCAAATTCAAATGCTTAGAGATTCCATCAAGATTTTCATGGGACCTTGAGCCATTAAAGGAATTTTAAGGAGCCCCCTAAGTATCCATAAGTGTAATTTGATCAAAACTCCAATGTGCCATGTCTATGAATGAATGCTAAGAATGAAAATCACTTCAAAACCCTTATAAACCCTCCATAAGGACTTGACTAGAGAAATAAGGCTCAAAGTAAATTAAAATGAATGAATTTGACCTTGAGGATAAAACAAAATTTTTTTCCAACTCCATGAGGGTAAAATACATGTAATTGGATTATACAGAATTCATATAGGTGTAGTAGAAAGTAGGTTTTCTTGACATTTTCTTATGTTTTGTAGGTCCTGAAGATGACCATGAGATTAAAATAACTTTGGGAAGTAGATTGAAACTTTATTAAACCCTCAATTCCATTTTTAGACCTTGTAAATACTCAAAAATTCCTCTACTATCTCTCTCTATTTAGCCTGTCTAAACTGGCATCTAGAATGACATAGTGGACAAGGTGGAAACTCAAGTTTGGTGACCTTTTTATGATGTTTATAATGAATCCAAGAATATGAGGTGTCCCAAAATGTGTCACAAGACCCATGGTATAGATAATTTAGGAAGGATGCAAATATTCTTGTGCTAAGTGTCAATAACGCCCATTGGAGAGTGATATTGATGATAGGTGATGATAGAGTTTGTGTAAAAGAATTTAATGATGAAGAAAACTCAAAACTTAGGTGGAATAACTTTTGTAAATCACTCTCATCAACATACACAAGGAACATATCCTAACTTTCTTAGAAGGAAGTCTATCATGAAGGCAATTGCACAAGAAAGAATTATCAAGAAGATTACTATGCCACATAAGGAGAAGAGGCTTATTTGGGAATACAATGATTTGTAACTCAATTTATATCTCATCCACATGAATTGTAACTAATTTTCACCTTTGGAGACTTGTCCTTGTGCATATTCAATTTCTCTCTTTTCTCTCTTCTTCCAAGTTTTATAAATGAAGCCATTTGGGCTATTATAGAGATATACACAGTTGGTATGGGGAAGCCATGCTAATATGGCATTACACTTTGTCTTTGAAAATTTAATAAAATTCCAATTTTGAAGTTGTGAACATTTTTATTTAAGTTTTTGAGTGATGTATAGTGGAGTTAAGTGATAGTTTCATCCTTACTCCCTTTATCCTTCATTTTTAAGCAAAGAGTTCTAATTATAACAGGTCATGTGAAGTGTGTTGGATGTACTAGGATTTTCCTAAAGTATACAATTGTATCTATGATATGCAATCTTCCCCTAGATCAATTATCTTATTTATTATCCTATGTATGCTACCTTCATATTGAAACAATTATGTTAGAGTCATTCAATTCCTAGAATTGGTCTTGGAAAGCTTTGTTTTTAGTGTGAGTGTGATAGTTTGTAGGATATATTCTTGGTAGATCACCTCTCTAGTATAGTTTTAATTTTATGTAAACTCTTAACTCTTTTCATGAACAAGCATTAGATTAGGTGATAGGCACTTAGAAAAGAATTCAGGGAACTAGCCCTTTCAATCCTGTAGATTCATCTCTCTTACAAGTTCCCACAAACTTGAGAGATGATTCAATGTTGTGTCAAATTATAGGAGCCTCATAGAGTGCCCTAGGGTGAAAAATTTGATGATAACAGGAAAAATAGCATATTTCTCATTGTTATGCAAAGGAGCCAAGGTAGGTGATGTAAATTCACTAGGGGGATACAAATTAGGGAACAATGCCATGGGAGGCCTAGGAGCAATCTCCCCTACTTGGACAAGGAAATTATTATCATTTATGGATATATCATAGGTAGTAGGGAGTGTATTCCCACCCATAGACTGAAGCATCATAGACACATCACTATTTAATGCTTTTAGGTAGTACAAAAATGCATAAATTAGAGTAGGTCTCATAAGAGTTAGGATCCTATCCCATGTTTTTCGAAATATAGTGTTAAAATCTTGCATAAAATCATGTGTTTCCCTCTTAATAGTAGTCAATTGCTCAGCTAGAGACAAGTGGTCACTCTTCTCCCCAAACCTCTTAGTCAATAGATCTCCCAATTCATCCCATGTACCAATGGAGTTTTGAGGTAAGATACCATATAAATCCAAAAATTTACCTTTGAAAGACAAATCCAACAATCTAATAACCACATTCTCTTGGGTAATGTTGTGTATATTATAAAATTTTTATATGTTTCTAATATGCTCAATGGTAGTAATATGACTATCCCCACTAAAACATAGAACACTCTTAAGGTTTGTTCCTATAATTTGATCATATTGGGCTAGATCAAAGGGGAAGATCCAGTGCAAGCTAAAAAAAGATGATTCCTATGTATATTGGAATGAGAGTTATAGATGTTGGGAGTTGAATGTAACCAAAACTTAGAATTCTTAAACACCAATTCTCTAGAATATGGATGGGTATTCACAAACCTAAACCTTTTGGTAGAATATGGAGGTAGTTGCACAAATTCAAATATATACCTTTAGTATAAGATCTAGTGGTCACCTTTGGCATATAAAATAGTCCTGATCATCAACCAAAGACTTGGAATCTTCAATGGAGTCACCAGGTAGTGAATGTAAATGATCTTGTAGTTGTAGCTATGCCAAGACCATCACCAATCTTAGATAAATTTTAGGACTTAGAGGTCCCACCAGGTGCACCAAAAACTATCAAAACTTGGATTTTCACCCATGAGGAGATTCCTAATTTTCCTCATCCAAGTGGCACCATGGAGACATTTCTCTTACTATGGGTGGTAATATTCAGAAATGAATCTCTAGATGAGGGGCTAGCTCCCCTTGATGCACTCTTTGAAGATCTTCTTTGTCTATCAACTTGTAGATGAAAAGGGATTAGGAAAACAACTAAAAAAAACCAAATATGGTGATGCAACAATATGTATTATCCTCCTACTTGATTGGAAATCCTCTACTTAAAGGCAAACAAGACTATCTCACACAAAATCATAACATAGAATGTATTATCACATTAGTATTTCATAAGCTAGATTCAATAAGGTACTTGACACTTAGGAGGGTGATGGATGATTACATGAAGGGAATACAAACATAAAACATCCCTTTAACTAGACAATACTAACAAATACCTGTAACAACATCCATTTTTGCATATTGGTAGATGACCAAGATTGATATGCTAGAAAAGCAACTCTTTCACTAGAAAATATCAACAAGATTCAAATCTATACTCAATAACACAACATGTGAGTGGAAAAATCACTTGTATATTTCTTAAAGAGTCTTTCAATTATAAATTTGGTTAGATTTTCCCCATTAACCGATGGAGGCTGCTCAAAAGAGCCAAGAGAATGCATATTTATAGCCTTGAGAGGGGAATCAAGCAAAAGAAGTCCAAAGGTCACTTACACATGTGTCAACTTGAGAAAATAAGTTAAATTTTCATGTAGAATAGGGGTGGGGTAGTCCATGCCATGTAAAGCGGTATACTTGTCCAAAACAAGTCATAATAATTGTGAAAAGTGGCACAAAACCTTCAGACGTGGCATAAAAAACTATCTTTATGATTTACCATCCCAAACTATCTTATCATTGCATATGGTCAGGTCTGATGATGGTTCTAATTAGGAGGGGTTTTAACAATCCCTCACATGTATTGGATTAGACCTTGATCATTCATACTCCTTTGGCCATGCATAATCATTCTTGGTAATCTCAAAATGGCTCCTTTCCATGCACCTTCCACACTTGGCACCAAAAACTTCTAATTTTACAAATTAAATCATGCATAAGGATGGATGACACTTTTCAAAAGTTTCCATGTCATCAATTTCATGAAAAAAGCTTTAAAAGGCCTCCCTAGTTGATTTTCAGCACTTTCACTAAGTGTTCACTAGTTGGATCACTGGATTGCCTAAAATGAGAGAGCTGGTAGGCACACTTATGAGTTGATATAACTAATATCATGAGGACTTATAAAAAGTCATAATATTTCCTCCAAAAGTGATTTGGTCTTTTGAAACCTTTCTAAGCCAACAAAACACACAAAAAGGTCAAAATAGGCCCTATTTTTCCATATTACATATAGCTCCATACACCTAATTCACATGTGTGGAATCCTTAGAGAGTCCTCTAAATCATAAATGTGGTTCCATGTCACCTCCATTTTATCTAAATGATCAAACTTCAAGATCTCTCTAGTCGGGTCTGTATGAGGGTTTACAAGGGTTTTAGAGGGGTTTTTAGTCTTAAAATTTATTCATAAATGTTTTACATTAAAATTATAATAAAATTACACTTATGGATTCTTTAATAACCTCTTAAACTTCCTTGAATATCTCAGCCTGCCATGCAAAGGATTATGAGAGATATGAGTGACTAAAGTTGACCTTCGAGTTGTTTTCATGCTTATGAGGGTCTAAGCATATCTAAGGCTAGAAATGGTTTCTTGTGGAGTTTCCCTAAAAAAATAAGGTTGAATCACATCTATATATAACCTATAAAAATTCTCCAATCCCTTGGATATCTCACCAAGAGCTAAAAATGGAAATGACCCCTATTTTGGGATAAGGCCTATACCCTGCCAATGACTGCTTGCATATTTTGAACTAAGATACTATTATTTGCACTTACCAGGCACTTTCATATCTTTAAAACATCATGTTAAGTCCAAAAATCATTATACAAAACCTTATAATTCATGGAAAGTGTTAGAATTTGGAATGACCTTACATTTGGGGCTAGATTTACATGCTTCCTTACTAGGTTTACCTACAGACCTTCTTGTATAGACCACCTTATTTTCACTCCAACCTTATATAATGGTTTTTTTAATGTTAATTAATGTTTTTCATAGACATTCAAACCTTATTTACTGATCCAATTGATATTTGGTTCACCATTCCTTACCTTTCCCCAAAACTATCATTCTTGTGCATGCAGGGAACACCTTACCTCTGAGACAAAAAAAGGAGTATTATCCCTATATTTTTATGTAAAATGAATATTTTGAGTCTTAAAAAGGTAATAATTAAAAATTTTATCAAATTATTTTGTCAAATTCCATGATTAGGGGGTCTAACCATCTCAATCTCCTTAAAAAAGGGGCAAAACCCCTATTTTTTCATACTTTTGACCAAAACTCCTTGTAAATGCTTCTCCCAAACCTAAATAATTCTCATAATCTTTTTATATATTCTCTCCATTATTATTTCATTCTTTTTTAACCTTTTAAATCAACTAAAACTTTTCCTTTTAGTGAAACTCTTAAGTTTACTCTTTTGAGCCAAGCGTTTCTCAACTTGCCTGTACGGACTGAGTGAATTCTACTAAGAGAGAAATGTCCTTGGGTGTCATTTGAAAGTTTTTGGAATTATATCACATCCATTTTATATTATTGAGTCATATTAATATGCTTGAGACCCTCTCTTCCTTCCTAGGCAGTCTAACTCACATCTTGCCCTCACAAACTAGGACCTTGCCTAACTGTCACAGTGAATAGGGGTGTTTTCCTATAGGTATCTTCCTTTGGAGGTCTCATCAAGATTCTAAGGAATATATATATATATATATATTATATAATCCATTTTTATGGTTATTTTTAATTCATTCCCTTTGGATCTTAGACCCTAGTAGCACTTCCAATGCTTATCACTACCCATTGCCTTCCACAATCTCCTTTGTTTGGTTATAGGTCACTCTTATAGGATTGATTAGGGCCATAGGGTAGATGGAAATTTCATAGGATTATTTTTTAAGTTATTAATCATGATTATAAACTTTAATCCACCATATATGGTTAAAACATCATAGTCATAGCTTAGTCCTTGATTTTCTTATGACCTTTGTCTCAATCCGTACAAGGGTTGTAAGTTACCATGGGATTCTTGACACTCCCTTAAGGATTGAAAATATTTTCAAAATAAAATAATTTTACAACCATTCCATTTCACCCATATTAAAATCTCCAAAATGGTTTCAAACTTTCAAATATGACCACTACCTAATGACCTAATTGTAGGTGCAACTTTACCTTGTTGTATGGATAGGGTACAAGCCTAGTATGTCATTACACCTAAATATATCTTCCTTCATGACCAATTTTCTTAGAGGAACCTTTTGGATAATTTTGAAATGTTTCCCCTCCCTTGGCATGTCTCAGGACTCTCCATAGGTTTTGCTGGTAAAACCTCCCTCAAAATCTTGTAGACTTCACTAACTCATTTCAATGTGTTTTGGGATGGTTTTGACCCCCTTAAACTTAGTTCTCCCTATACTCTTTCCCTTCAAAACTTGGTATAAAATTTTATTTATATAGATACCACATGATCATTCAATTTTAGGTTTCAAAACCCTTTGGAAATTAAATTTTAGAGGCCTATCAAAATCCCTAAGGCCTTTGTTTTGGTCATTTTGGAACAAAAGGGCCTGAAGATAGTCTAACCCTCCATTCATTAATTTGACACCCTCTTGTCAAGATAGCACCATCAAGGGGTTTTTTTGGACCTAGATAATAAAAATTAAACTAAAAAAGGATATTATTAATTATTAAACACTTATTCAAGGCATATTTTCATCCTATGACACCAACTGTACATGATCACTCTTTATACACAAGCAGGACTAAGACCACATTCCAAGTATGCTAGTTTTTAACACATATATGCCTTTCCCAAACACTTAAATTAATTCAAAAAGTCCCAAAATATTTAATTACCATATCAAAACCTTCAAATTTCATTAGTGATGTCAACATGCTCTTATAGGTGAATTTTTGTGACTGTGTTATGCAGGGAGAACATGAGGAAGCAAGAAAATGCAAGGAAAGGCCTTTCAAGCACTAAAAGACAAATGTAAATTATTTCATACATAAAAAACATTAGGATCATCCCCAAAACAACATCAAAACACTCTTTCTAATGTGGATAAATCATTTTCAAGGCAACTAAGATGAGTGTTGATGCAAATTAGGCATTTTACAAGCTTGTACAAGCCTAGAAGGGCTCTCCCAAGTAATTGAGATTCCCAAAACAATAATAAGAATGGGTATGCATTATTTAAAATTTATAAACACCTAAAAAAAATAAACCCATCAATCCAAAACAAGAAAAATTGAAACAAACACAAAAGGAGACCCCCTCATAGTTGTAAGTCCATAAAAAGCTACATGGAGTGTTAACAATTATTCATAAAGGATGAGGCACCAAATTTCATGTTATTGTTATTAAAATTAATTTCACTTAGAGTACCATCCACTTGTATAATCACTCCTCCTAATTCCATTTGTACGGTCTGTACCAAGTGCTTGAAGTTGCCCTTTATTTGCTTGTCAAGACAAGAAGGAAGAAAAGGAGTGAGAAATGAAATTTTCTATTCATTATCTAAAAAAAGTGTTTAAATAAATTTTAATAGGTGAAAGGGCACATAAATAATGTTTCCACCTAAAATTGAGATGATCTATTCTGTACAAGTGCCCAAAAGGGCCTAAAAATAAAGGGAAACTACCTTCCTCTAAGAATAACTGATTCTTGAACTATCAAGAGACTAATTATGACCTTCTCTAACCTCACCCATGTTAAACACAACCTGATGACAAGTTGGTCTCTTTAGCCCATCCATACAAGTCCTCTTTTTTAGCTAAAAGGTGGCCCCACAAGACATTTTTGACATATTAAACATGGTAAGAATAATTAAATGACCTAGAGAGATATTAAATCATATTAAAAACCACATTAGGACCAATCCAACATAATTTATTCCTCTAAATATGTTTAACCCTATTTGACTAGGGTTGAATTACATTGACTTGACTAGTATAAAGGGTTAGACTTGAACCAGGGTGAGGCTAGGGGTACATAAACATCTAAAACAATATGAAACCCATTATAAGACATGAATAAGCTTATATAAAGTTTATAAATGTATGGTTTGACTCAAATTTTACCAAAGGTCAAATTTGGTCAATAATACTTATGACACCATTTAGACTCACTTCTTTCTCACAATGACTTGACTAGGCTAGTTTAAGATAAGAATGACCATTACCTTAATTTCTCCAAATTTACCTTTAAAATGTTAATAAAACCTTATAAAGACCAATTGGAGACTATCAAGGCATGTAATGGCTATGAACAAGTTTGATAAAATGTGACAGTCAAGTTTTTACCTATAGGGGTTGATATTTTGACCTTGGGGTTTAAAATTGGTCAACACTTAATACTTGTCTTTCATCATTCAAAATTATTCCCCCTATCCTGAGATGAATTTTCCTTACATGTATGTTTATGTTATATCATTTTTTTTAATAGTATAGTTATTCATGTGATATGTCCCTTAGACCACACCCAACACTATCCTTTTTCTCTGATGATAAGCTACAAAGCATATTCATTATTGTACTATTTATTACATGGATATCTCATGATCCCCATTTCTCTCAAATATTTTCACCATCTTAAATCACACATAAAATTAGTCTTGATATTGCACACTTACTTGTGGGCATGTATAATCATTTTATAGGCTGACATAGTCTTTAAGTACTTTTCTCTTGTAACTAAAGCATAAGATTATTTATGATCATCACCCATATCACTCATGTTTGGTTATTCTGAATCCATATGGAGGAGGAATAAAAAAATCCTCAAAAGTTAAAATTCCAATCAGTAAAACAAAAGGAAATGATACAAAAGGAAAATATAAATATTCAAAATTAAAAAACACAACAAAAGACATGATTCTTATTTGGCACATATCCTACTTTAAATGAATCTCAAACTCCATATTTCACTTCATGACAGAGCTGAGGTCCATTGGGGCATGATAGGCTAGTAGAATAGGATAGGAGGTCTTATTACTATATGTAGTACCACCTACTTTGTCACATAAGTACCCAATATTTATAGTAGACTGATAGCTTTGTAGGGGGTCTTGAGGAATGGGAAACACTTCATGGGAAGGTAGGTACATTTTATTTTTCCTATACATATCACCTTCATGAGATGATCTAAGTACATCAGTCATTAGCCAAAATTTTTGTGTCCAATAGTGAGAGCATCTTACATCTTTGTTATCTAATGAAATATTAACAGTTTCACATTTGATTAGTATGTCTCATGTCTGCTAAGGATTGATACAATGCCTATGCAATTGTTTTTCATTTCCTTTTTCCATCATATCATTTCTTATATTCCCCTCGATGAATATCGATTCCTATCAAATCATACATCTCTAGTTATCCTCTTGAGAGTTGTAATGTAAGACCTTGGATAGGTATATGCCTTCCTCACAAATTCCCTTCTCTCTTATATATAATTTCCATTTTTATACCTCATTGGTTATCCTTTTGTGAGTTGTATGTAGTACCTTGGATAGGACTGGCTTTTCCTCACAAAATATCCTTCTCTATTATAAACAATTTCCATTTTTATACTTATTTGGTTATCCTTTTGTGAGTTTCAATGTAAGGCCTTGGATAGGACTAGGCCTTCCTCACAAAATATCATTTTTAATCTATATAAACTTCATGCCATGTTTTATCACAAAATAACTTTACTCTTTCACACTATTGACTAACATAAACCCTAAGTTTGATTTATCACTTTTACTTTCAATTTTATTTTCGTGTATATCATATCTCACTTATTCACGTATATTTGGTTACATCTCTTTCTTTACATTGATATATATTATTTACATAATTTGGTTTGCATATGCTTACTTACACTGACATTTCTTTGTTTACATTGATATTTATTATTCACATATCTTTTTTTGCATGTCTTTATTTACATTGATATTTCTTATTTATATATCTTTGTTTACATTAATATTTCTTATTTACATATATTTGTTTTTATATATATTTTTACATTGATATTTATTAATTACACATCTTATTTTGTGTTTTTACCTTACATTTATATTTCTCATTTAAATCCTTTCATGTCTTGTTATAAAAATATTTATTTTCACTTTTGAAATGTGTTATCCTTTAAAACTTGGTTTCACATTTTCTTTATCATTAATTTTGGTATGATTCAATATATGTAGAAATACCCTTAAGGTAGGGAAACACCATATAATACTCCTTTAGGAAGGAATAACTCCACAATGTCTCTTCGAGGGGACAACCTCCAATATCCTCTTACAATAGAAGACTCAATGCTTACTTGATATCTTTACCATGATAATCATCTCCTATATATATACATCTATCTAACCCATAGATGGGTAATCTCCTCATCCCAATGTAGGCCGACCATTACCCAATGTACTACTTCCACAAGTTACTCTATTATCCTAATATATTGTACCCATATAACTAACTAAGGGGATGTGTGCCACATGTCGGCATCTACATCAACCCATATACATCAATATATCATATCCCTAGGTACATATCATTACTTCCCTCCTTGACATGTTTCATCCTCGAAACATAGGAAGAGACCAAATAATGAGTGTGCTTCAAATCATTGCACACTTGTCTCCAATCTCAATCATCTAACCATCCATATGTGATCTTGGTAGGTGATATCTCTCCAAGCTTGTGTCCAAAATCCATTGTGCTCTTCTAATTTTGTACATGATCATAATTATACTGCTTTGGTGTCCCAACATAATTACTCCTCTTTTTATTCCATGTACCATATTCCACTGCCCTTCTCTGATTCCAACCATGACCATAGTAGGTATTCTTCCATGCATAGTCATTATGATTTCCCCATTCATTCCATGTGCCATAGTATTTTTTATTTGGATTCCATGCATATCCATAATGATTGGAAATTTTATTTCCTGTATAGATAAAATGATTGTTATTATGACACTTCCTCACTTGGTTCCATGATTGTTTCCTCTCATGATGATGTGGGTGTCTATATACCTCAACCTTTTCCAATACTTTGACCTTATCCACCTTTGCTTCTACCTCTTCCACCTTTTCCTTCTTTGTCTCTTGAGTAGATGAAGTGCTCATTTGTAGTGTGTCTTTATCTATATCATCTGAATCTTCATCATGTTCTTCATCACCTATTTCCATCTCATCCTCATGATCTACCTGGATTGTTATTGGTGCCTATTTCACTATGATATCTTGTAAAGTGATCTTCTTTTTCTTATACCAAAACTTCATGAACTTTTTCTGAACATTAATATTCATTGTTCCCAAAGTCTCTAACCATGGATATCCAAGAACTATATCCACATCATCCATATCCAAAGCATAAAAATTTGAATGCAAAACATATTTTTCCATAATGAGCTTTAGATCTTCAAACATTGAAATATTCTTACCATCTACTTGAACCTCTTTGATATTCTTTGCTTGAACATGTAGATGCTTAGACACATTCATGTTGATGAAGTTATACTTACTGGTAGGGTTTATGGACACAATAACCCTTTTCTTTTGAATGCATCCATGAAATTGAAAAATTGACTTAGATTTATTTGGAGCCAAATAATTTGAACCATTATCATTCAATTCTTCTTCTTCTTCTTGTTTTTCCACTGATTCTTCTATTTCTTTTTCTTCTTCTACTGTTTCTTCTACTTCTTCTTCTTTATCTACTTCTTCTTATATTACTTTTTCTACTTCTTCTTGTTCTTCTACTGATTCTTCTATTCCTTCTTCTTTTTCTACTTCTTGTTTTATATCCCAACGATCTAAAAAGATCTGTTCCATTTTTGTCCATGAAGAAAACCTTTCTGTACAGCTCAATTGATCAAACCAATGTAATGCAGGCCTAGACAAAAAAGGAATTAATCGTATTTGCCCAAAAGTTTTTCTAAAATTATTCTCCAAAAGGAGCCACCATTCTCTAGCATCAATATCATCTTCACCTAAAAATTTTTGCAACTCCATGATCCACAGAAAAATTAAGGTTCATGAAACCCTAAAATATCAATAACTCATATAAAACTGATCCAAAAAGTCCCAAATTTTTACTGTAGCTTCCCCTTATGATATTGGAACCTCAGTCAAAATTTTGTGAAAAAATATCACAAATTTTGACTTGTAGATTAAATATACAAAAAAAATAAAATTGTAACAATTCACTCAAAACAACTCAAAAAATTCTAAAATTTTGACTGTAATTTTATTATATCTTCTTACATCTCTAGTAAAAATTTTGAATAAAAAATCCCTATATTTCAGAAGATATAGAGAAATTAGGGTTTCACTCCACACAAATTGCCCAAATCAAAGCTCTGATACCACTTGGTATGATTCAATATATGCAAAAATACCCTTAAGTTAGGGAAACACCATATAATACTCCTTTAGGAAGGAATAACTCCACAATGTCTCTTCAAGGGGACAACCTCCAATATCCTCTTACAATAGAAGAATCAATGCTTACTTGATATCTTTACCATGATAATCATCTCATATATATATATATACATCTATCTAACCCATGGATGGGTAACCTCCTAAGCCCAATGTAGGCCAACCATTACCCAATGTACTACTTCCACAAGTTACTCTATTATCCTAATATATTGTACCCATATAACTAACTAAGGGGATGTGTGCCACATGTCGGCATATCCATCAACCCATATACATCAATATATCATATCCCTAGGTACATAGCAAATTTTGACCATGCATTTTTTCACATTTGATATAAAATAATAAGACATACATAATATATTTTCCAATAACATATATAAATATCAAAACATATAACATCCATGAGTCATCAAAACAAAATATCTATATATACAAATGGCTCAAAAATGTCTGATATAATATCACATGATACATTCATAGTTAAAAATAGCTCTATATATGTGGTCCATCCTACCTATTTGGTGGTGGATGAGATACACTACCCATATAAGCCTATGAATACCTTCCTTGAGAAGTCCACTGAAGTGACTCTATGTATGAACATAATCCATCTACCTATCCTTGTATATGGCCCACTTGGCTGTGCACAAGTACTAGCTATCTAGTTGTCTCAAAATGAATAGTTCACTCTTGAGTTATTGACTACCATGTTCACAAATATACATCACCTAATCTTTATGGTAATTCTACCTATGCTACATTATATGGTCTTGGTAACTCTCAAGCTACCTCACCAACCAATCAAAACTAACTAACATAAACATGTGCTAAACACACCATAGGATAAATCATTTGTGTCATATCATGCTAAGGCAGGACATCATCCAATATATCACGATGCACTCTCTCAATCATGGATGACCATATAACCTCCTCTACTAAAACATCTACAAAATACAAACTAGATGCACATTAGATCTCTCTCTCTCTCTCTCTCTCTCACACACACACACACACACACACACACACACACACACACACACAGACACACACACACACACACACACACACACACATGCATGCACTCGCGCACACACACACACACACACACACACACACACACACACACACACACACACACACACACACACACACACACACACACAATACTACATCTATCTAGCACGTATATCAATCTATATATTATCACAATTTCAACAAAACATAGCTTACATACAAATAGTAGATCCATCTACTTGAATACTAAGCAATTCTTATGAAGCATGGATCCAAAATGGTATAAAACCTTTATAACAACCAAGATGAATAACATGAGCATGATTTATTCCACTATAAATCTACCTCACAATAAAATAACTTAGTGTAGGATACTCTACTAAATCTCCTTATGGTGATTTCGGTGTCAGTGCATGTGGTGGTACCTGTGGTGGTGGTTGTGGATATATATATGACTACATTAGAGCCTAGCTATATCTCCATTTTCATGTGGTTGCTTTAATATTTATTATTGTGAAATGAAAACCACATTTCCTCTTTTGGCCACCACTATATTCCCTCAGTATTTTTGACACTATCATCATACACATCTCAGTTGACACAATCATATGACAAAAACATCTATTGGTATTCCTTTACCCCACACATCATGGAATTCCATCACATACCATAAAAAAAACACTAAAACTATTATAATATCTTCCAAGTGTGGCAACTTAAGATATACTAGTAAGTGAGGCACTGTATGTTAATCTAAAGACCAAGGATAATGCTATGTAATTATCACATGCACATGTACCTAAAAGGTTCTTGGCCATGAGGGAAAAGTATCTACCATTCTATGATACAACCTCCAAATAATCTTTCCCTGTGTAACCATTTGTAATGTTGGGGCATGTGGTATACCATGTAACATTTGATCCTATGTCCATTGATGCACATGCAGTAGGGAAACATCTACCACATGTAATAATCCTAAAGATGATACATTTATAATATCTCATAAATCCAACTAATCAATAAAATAATGGGCCACATCATCATCTACCCCTATGATATGATACCATAAAAATCATGCACTAAATGAACCCAAATCATAGATCCCAAGTCATACATCATGACCTACTCTGACATGGACTAACACAATACAACAATATATAGTGGGACCTTCCCATCTAACTTATGATAGATCACATGAGCTATCATAAGTTTAATAATGGCATTCTATATATCCATAATGGATAACACATAAACATGGAATACGTGCACTCTCAAGTCATCCTGAGTATATCGTCTAGATCTAGTTGCTCATAAGGCTAAGACTTATCTCTTTGCATCTATCTCATGTTTATTACACACCACAAACATGCCGATAATCAAAATTACCAATAATGCATGGACATCCTTGAGGGTGATACCCACCTCAATGGTATCCCCATCCAACACCCACAACCCACCTAATTATTCATTCCCATGTTCCTAAGAACATGGTGACTAACTCCACACTAATTAGAATCTTCCACATATCCATAATACCACCAAAACCCAATGCAATAAATTACACTTGATTTACCACATGCAATATCTCAAGCAGATTAAGTAACCAAACTACATCTAGGAATCTCCAAAGTCTCTATTACCTTTGAAAACTAACAAATAACAAAGCACATATCATCTCTTTGTCCCAAATAATAATCTAACATACTTTAAAAACTAAAAAATACAAGAAATTACTATACCTAGCTACTTTACCAACCCACTTTACCTTTTCTTCACCATTCTTACTAGGTTGGCCAAATTCTATACTAAGTCAAAAGCTTTATTTATCTATATAGTTAGCCATGGTGTATTCCAATGGCCACCCTTATTCATTCCTACTGGGTCATCTAGCTTCTACAATAAATCATCCACCCTATTTTTCTATGCACTTAGCCATGATGTATTCCATCAACCACGCTTCATCATTTCTACTAGATCAACTAACTTCTATACTAAGTCATCCACCATAATTTTCTATGAAGTCAGACATGGTGTATTCCATTTCCCATCCTTCCTCATTCTTACTAGGTTAGCCAAATTCTATACTAAGTTGGACACCCTATTTTTATATGTAGTCAGCCATGGTGTACATTATTGACCACCCTTACACTTTTAACTAGATCAACCACTTTCAACATTGTCAGCCACTATAATTTATAACAAGGTTAGCCAACTACTATGTAGTTTTTCACTTATCCAAATGTGCCTAATTCAACTAAGTCAGCCAGGATGACCCCATTCAATATGTGTGGTGATTTTTAACTAGATCATTATTAATACCCTTGACTTAATTTTTCACCCCTTGACTCCTACCCCCCATTCCTTGTAATATTTAGTCTATTACTAATTTTTTGGGGAAAATTACATTACATGGATTTGCCTCGTCTTCTAATTTTCTAATCCTAGTTCATATTTACACCAAAATGTTAAAACTTAGTATTAAATACACCCCATACCTTGACTATCTAACAACAACTATGATATGTCCTCCAATTCATCCTCTTTTTCACATATGGTCCATCATCTCTCTTATTACTAATTTTAGTCATATAGAGCTTTAGTTTCTAAAATTATAAAATGTTTAAATGATTAGTTAATTACCCTTTTATAATAAAATTTTGAAATTTTTAACCTTGTAGTTATTTACTATTTTTTTTTGTATTTTGCTATTAACTTTACTTTCATAAAATATTTTGACAAACCAAAATAATTTCTGGAATCTTAACAATGTAGATTTTTTTTAGTGTTAACCACATATTTTTGTAATTTTTTTTGAATTTTATCTTATTTTTAGGTCTGTCTATTGATTCCACACACTGAACACTTCTTCTATATGCGTCTCACACAACTCGTATTCCATAACAATAAGGTAAGTGAAGGTATGTATTTAGAAAATATTTAATTTCAGTTATTTTTTACTTTCTATTGTAATATTTTCTCTCAATGTTATGTGTTTCTATGTTATTTCTCAAAGTGACATCCCATGTTACACCTATGTGACACGTGATGAGCTTCGAGTGGGGCATAGGTATACACATAATATTTTAAAAAGTTTGTCATTTATTGACACTTTATCTATTGCAAGAGTCTATTGAGTTTCAATCTATCTAAGTTCATGATTTAAAGGATATATAAAGAAAGGGGTGGACATACCATTACTGATTTGTAATATTATTGGCCAACTCTATCATTACCTAAACCCATTATAGATCCCACTTATCCAACTCCCCAAGAAAATAAATCCTGCTTATCCATTTCCCTAAGAAATTATCCTTTCAAATAACATCTAACTAAGAAAATGCTCTCTTTTCCTATTAAATTAGTTAGGTTGACCTTGTTATAAAAGTTAATGCACACGTTATTGAGCTAAGTCAGCTAGGTTGACCTAGTTCGAGGCCTAAAAATAATTTTTCCTTAAAATTGGGTCATGCTGGCTAGCCTTATCATTTAAAATTCTATAAGTTTTAAGACTTATCCATTTCTATAAATACAAGGTTAACTTCATTCCAATAGAGAGTACACTCATTTTCACATTAGAACTCACAATTCTACTACATCCACATTTGAAGGAACCATTCCTTATGGTTTGCCTTAGAGGGAAGATGCCTTATCTTGTGGGAAGTCTTGGATGAAAAGTAGGATAATTTAAGCCTGGACATAATTTATATAATGTGATCCTTAAAAATCCACAGAAACTCTTGAAAAACAAAATTGGCCAAGGGAGATATTGAGACTTGATGAGTTTGACCAAAGGTAAGTATTTCTAACTTTTTCTATTTCATTTGATAGATAGATATTGCATGATTAATATGTTTTGAATTTATAAATCCTTGATTCTATTACCTATATAATTAAACTTAGTATAAATATAGGATCTTCTTTGATTTCCATCTTCCACCTTAGGTGATATAGGCTCTCATTTTCCTACCATGATCCCTTGATTGTTTGTTTGTATTAAACCATCCCCTTTTGTGCCACAAGATTTGGTGAGCACTAGATTAGCTTAATTTTATGTATTACAAAACCTAGATAGGGTTATTACTTAATGTTATTTGACTATAGTATTTATAAACCTATCTTTTAGTGTTATGTGATAAGAGATCACTTAGTTTTAATAGATATAATTTGGTCATACCCTCGATATAAAAAGTATCATAATATATGTTAGTTGATTACCTTCTCTGAGATTAGATTTAATAAGTAGGATAAGTTGTATATCTATCTTAATATATTGCATACACCTTCTCTTTCAATATGCAACATATATTGGATAAATCCAATGAGAAACCAACTAGGATTTTTAAGGATTTAATGCCAATAGTCCTAATGCTATGGAGTTAACCAATACTCATTTGGATTCTCCCTTTATGATTTAAAATTTTCTCTTTCTTAAGATCATCTTGCTAATGATCATAATATGGATTTAAATAGATCCACATGCTATGGGCCATATAAAAATCTTAAGAACCTTAGGAAAGCCCAACTAATTGAATCCCCAAACCCAAAGGTGAAGAGGAGTGTGACCTAGGATATACAACTGAAATTAAAATATTTCTCTAAGATCATCCAAAGCATAGGGTAAGGACCCTAAGGATATTTATCACATCATGATGGAACATTTTTTAGAATATCCTCCTTCCCCTACTCATCATTTTTACACATGACTTGGGGAAAACAAATTCACTACTTCCTCTATCCATTTTACATCCACCATGCTTTGTTTAGTAACTAACATGGTGGGTCTTACCTTCAATAGGCCCACCTAAAGTGTCCATATCAATATTAAAATCAAGCCTCTACTTCAAACCAAAATACACATGATCCTAACCAATTAATCTTACAAGTTGTTAGCCAAATGACTACCATGAAAGCTTCTGATAATGCTCAAATGTTGTAATTTCACAGCTAACTTCTATAAATGCAATCCTAACCTTGATAGGTCTAATGGGGAATGAAAAATAACAATGACCCCAACCACCTAGATATTATTTTAATAATATAATTACATAACATCTACTTCACTAGAAATTCATTCAACACCTTCAAAATAAACCCCTAGTCCCTTTAATTTCCAAAAGTGAAATTAGTGGAATTAATCATATGATATCCTATAATGGATCCACAGATCAAAATATATATCAAAAGGTCTTTGGAAATATATATAAGGATTTGATTATTCTTAACACCTCTTTTTTTACCAAGTTATTAGTCAAAAAATTAACTGATCATGATTTAGAATGGTACAATCAACTTAAATATAGCTTAATTACTAGCTTAGAATACTAGACCAATATAATTTGTTATGATCCAAATGTATTATCCAACCCAATATAAATTATTGTCTCTGTAATTGTATTGAAAAACCTGATATACTTTCCAATTATCAAAAATTTATTGGCCAAACTAATATAGTCTCTTAGTACAAGTTGCATTCAAACTATATCAACTAACTTGATACACTTTCCAATTATCCAAAATGTATCAACCAAACCAATATAGTATCTTAGTACTAGTTGTATTCTATTCCAACTACATTAACCAACCTAAAACAATTATTTCATTTACCTAGTTTTAGTTCTAGTGTACTATCCAACTTGTACAACCTATTTTTATTGATTTTATATCACCAACTACATAGACCAAGCCGATATAGTTGTCTCAACCTACCTCTACTATAATACTATTACCAAGTCTATACACTTTATATCAAAATCATGTACAAATAGGTTTCAATTCATTTAAGATTAGACTTAATGTATTTCAAAATTCTATTTCTTTTTTATAGTCCTATCCACCTCACAATAACTTTGATGAGTGGGATCCCATACAATAACTTTCTAGACTCTCATCTCATAATCCTTTCCTTGAGCTTATGAATATTTATCCAAGACATAGAAAACACCTTATGTAGGTATTTTTTTGACATGAACATTCCTTGACCGCCACCTATGGGGAAATAAGATACCATTCCTAAGTCCGAGGAGAGTATCATGTCAAAAAGAGAAGATATGTATATCCATGTTGGTCTCACAATGGATACGATTATACATCTAAAATTCCCTATTAAATCTATAACCCTCAATAAAATTCTACTTCATGCATGCAATCCTCCTTTGTTTATCAATGTTCAAATATGTGATATCCATATTAAATGAGCCTTAATTGATGAAGGTTTTATTAAGTGTGTCACCTCTTTGGAATTAATATAATCCTTAATATATTGTCAAGTAACCTTATGCTTACCCATAACACATGCCAAGGTTATGATTGAAGATAAATTCCTCCAGTAGGAGGTCTTTGGCTTCCTATCATAATACCACCTATTATGGTTAAGGTGAAGGTTATGATATTAAAATTTATTCTTTCTTATAAATTTTTTTATTGGTTTTCTAAGAATGCATCACATGAGGGCCTTAGCCTTTTTCACATGCTAATGGATGAAGTTTCCTTACATGGGTGCCATCTACAAGGTATAAGGTGATACCAAATTTATTAATACCAATGTTATAACTATCCTATTCATTAAACTAGAGGTTATAGTGGTCACCCCAATATTATAGACCACTCCCATTGATTAAACATCCTTGATTTCATCAATTATTATCCCAATGAGATTAAATAAAAAATTAGATATCCCTCCCTACTTCATCGCTTAGTTGATACCTATTTTGTGACCACATTATTGCATTAGTCCAATTAACAAGGTTCTCGCTTCTATGTCATTCCTAAAAATCCAATTTACAACAAATATTTTAGTGATATAGTGATTAAATGACTCCATGTGGATCTCACCACTCTTTATTAAGGTGAAGGATATGCATTAAATGAACCATACTTGTTTGGTTATGCCCAAGCCCAGGATAAAAAAATATTATATTATTGTTTCTCCCTCTAATACTCTCATGAGAAAACCTCATTTTCCTCTAGAATTGAACTAGTTAATATTATTTAGTATAATAAACTTAATCCATTATATTTTCATATTGATTTTAAAGTAATATATGCTTTTGTTTCCTTTAATGGGATACCTCATAACACTATTCATCATTAGAATTATGTTTATATATTTAACATGGAGATAGTTCCTATATTGGGTACACCCATTTCACCTGATCATTTTGATTATTTTCATGATATGAAAATTTTCAATTCCAAAACTATGGATGATTTTATTTCAATGGCCAAGTTTTCAAGTTTTTAGAACATTATTTCTTCCTAGAGGTTGACTTTGGCACCATTTTCTTAAACACTAAAGTAACAACCATTTTTAGATTTTCACAAGGCATTTGATCATTTAACTGAGTAGTGTAAATCTTATCATATATTTATTTCACAATAGATTTGTAAGGCAAATATCCTACCATGGATATTAAACCACCACATTCATATAATCCTAGGTCTTCTTATTGTTTCCACAAGACTAGCATGCATTCTTAAACTAATTGTTGATATCTTTGATAATACTTGGATGTACTTCATATAACTTCCCTCTTTAACCAAACATGATACCTTTAAAGGTTACAACTACATATATCCAAAATATTGGGGAGGATATTTTTAATTAATTAGCATGAGTGTGATACACATTCCACATAAACATGTAGAGGTATGCAACAATATTTATGAGATTTTCTAAGTACCATGCCTCAAGACCCCTAGTTATGTTCACATGGCCCATCCAGGATGTAGGATCAACCTCTCCTATGGCCATAAACACCTCTTTGACTACAATATTTTTTCCCACTTCCTTATCTATATTATTCCCATGAGGAATATATGTGTCCTCATTATAACACAACTATATTTTCTCTAAAGATCATCTAAAAGGATGTCCTTGCATAAATCTTAAAATATATATATATATATATATATATATATATATATATATATATAAGGATATCACTTAAGTAAGATATCAGTTACAATGAGACTTTATGTATGTTATTGATGATGTGCATAGATATATTTCATAGTATTTATGATCAAATACTTCATTATTTCATATCATTCATTTCACATTATAGACACTTAAATATGGTATTATAAACTTGATGATGCATGTCTTGACCTAAACCCACTTTGCTTGACTTTTGTGTACATAATTAGCTTTTACACACCATTCTATGCTATTTACATGCTTTCTATGGTCCCAACCTTATCAATTTACTATTAGTCATGTACATGAATTCCATAATTTATGCCAAAATATTCAAAATCATATTAAGATTTTTTCCATATCATTAGTCAATATTCCTTCCTTTTTTACATTTCTATTAGACTCAGACACTTTGGGATTCTAGAAGTGTCCCAATATAATAGACCTATTATTGAACCAAGCTGGTCATTTTTAAAATTCAAATTATATTTATGGGTTAGTACATACATTTTTCATTTTGATGGTGCAAGAAATTATCCAAAGATTCCCATATAAATAAATAATAGGCATAATCCTATTTCATTATCTACCATTCCTCAAAGAAAAATCTATACACTTATGCACATTCAAAGGACTACCCTGCGCTTTCAAATTTATAAATTAGTCACAAGGATAAAACCCTAGACAAGTTTTAAGCACATAAGCCAAGCCAAGTTTTCCATTGTCAAGTGTCAAAAACTAAATTACAAGTTGCATTCATAAAAGGAGTACTATTACACACATACACTTAATGGGAAGAAATATGTGAAATTTTATTTCCCTCTTTAGAGTATTGGATATGTAGGTAATGCTCAATAACTCATTATGGAGTGGTTGAAGTTAGATAAGCCTACATTTTTTTCCCATTTTATAGGTTAACTTAGTGTCTAAAGTAGAGCTAGGTTTTTGAAGTGAAAGAAATAGGTTTTATGAATATAAACACACAACAAAAACTTGAAATTACATAATAAGACATATTTAAAGGGTAATTATTTGTGCCAAAATAATGAGGAAAATAATTATAAGATGAATCTAGAAAAAATAGATGCCTGCATTAGATGACAATGTCCAGAGGTTGATATACTCATCTAGACATATCCATCCATTCATTTTATTAATCTAATTGACTTCTAATTCATTTTCCAATCTTTTTAATCACATGTATTTAGTATCAAACCCACATAGAACCAAAAAATGGTAAATATATAAATCCATTAGTGCCTTACATTTATAGTAAGTGAAATTGTGCAATCATATTATGCTATTACATTCAAACCATTTTTTGATTTTAATATATCAAATAATATAAATATTAATATGTTTAGGTTTGATTAATCAAAAACAAGGTAAACATATTGGTGAACCCAATTTATGTAAAGATAAAATATAAAACCTTAGGTTTCTGTTTTAATTCCGTCATTCTTTCTATGGATTCATATTTCTATATTTAAATGTAATTTTATGACATTATTTTCAAATCTCCCTCATAATAATAATGGAATAAACAAATAATGTAGATGTTAATGTTGAATTCATGAAAAATTTGATGACATAGGTGAAAGACAATTTACTCAATATCTTCATATGAATCAATAATTTAATGATGCATTGTTATATGTAATAAGAGATGGAAAGACAAAACTTGTTAAAATTGTCACATCTAAGGAAAAACAACATGAGTTCTTCAATGATAATAATATATATTTTGGAGGTATTGATTCCACAATAGGTGTTCAAACTACTATTACTATTCCTATGTATACACATTTGGCTACTCATGTGACTCCCACCGATAGTGTGGGGGAATCATAAGCTTTATCTTAGATTACTATACCAATCCATACACAACCAACCTATGTACATCCTACAATTTATATTCATGTGACATCATCACCCATGCCAACTACACAATCCCTCACTACAGACTATTATATCTTTGTAGGCTAAGGTGTCCCAATTAGAGCAAGGTGTTTCTAGATCAAGTAATTCAAATGATTCTCATGATATAATTAATAATACATTAGTCCCAAATATTTTAGCTTATCCATTACCTATATGTTTTTTAACTCATAAGCTTACATTATGAGATGGTACATATGATATATAACAACACCTAATATATTTTCATATGGCATACTTATATTATACCTATAATGATTATTTTAAACTAAGTTATTTCCATGAAGTCTTAAGGACAATGTTTTGCATTGGCTTTATGATCTCCCATTCCAATCAGCTAAGGCATTCAATTATGTGGTTGATTAGTTCCTAACACATTTTTCAATTAATATCAAGGATAAATTATCCTATTTTCAATTAAAAAAATTTAAGAAAGGATCCCATGAAATAATTAGTTATTATGTGATTCAGTATAAGACCATGCTTTCTAATATGATAAATTCTATAGTAAAAAATGAGTTACAATATATATTCAAACAAAGTTTTCTTACCCCTCTCCATAATCTACTATGTTCAAGAGATTAAAATAATTTGAAAAGTCATTCCATATAGTTAGGGATTGAGAAGTTATGCTTACTTCTTTGAATAAGCTAAAATATTTTCCTAATGTTATAACTAGTTTAACTACAAAATTTAAAATCAAAACAAGTAACAATGTCAAAAAAATGATACTAAGAATGAGGCAAAAACAATAGTTAATGTAGTGTCAAAATATACTATCTTATCTTATCCAATCAATGAAGGAGGTGATATTCATGATTACTTAAAATTCCTCATAAGATTTTGCAAAATTTACTTGAGTACAACCTTATATCTCTCCCTCCACCTAAGGGACATGATAATAGTGCATATTGTGATTATCATACATGTAAAGGAAATTCTAAAAATAAATGCTTTTAGCTAAGACATAAGATTAATGATCTCATTGATGATAACATTATTGATCTTAGTGCACTTATGAATGACTTAAAACCACAACCAAATGGGAATATAAAGTTTAAAATACTTTATGATTTATTCCCGAATCTATTAAAAAAATAACTAAAGATAATTATAAGGTGCATATGACACACAATGCACATCTTCCACCTTTAACATATGATCACCCATTAGGTGATATTATTGGTACACTTACAAGCACATATATATATATATATATATATATATATATATATATATATATATATATATATATATATATATATATATATATATATATATATATATATATATATATATATATATATATAAAATAAACTACAATTAAATTTGATGAAAATGAGGTTGTGGATGATGATCCTACTTATATATCATTGTATGAAAAAGAATACATTGGATCATAGCCTATATGTAGTGTCATGGTAGAAAATGGTTCAAGTGAAAACAATTTCACAATGAAATTCATTCATACTCTTGGTTATACACATCATCACATGAGGATTTGATGGATATAACAAAGATATTCAAAGGATTCAATAGACAACATAAAAACCCTTTTGTGCACATTGTACTACCACTCAAGATGGTCCCTAAAGTAGTTTATAATGTATTCTTAATATTATTTAGTACAATGATATTTGAAATTTTGTTGGCATGGACTTATATACATAAGTTTTATACAATACCATATTCAGTATATATGTCTTAAGTATATACACTGCAAAAAGGTGATCACAATTTTAGGTATTCCATAGAATATCCTATTCAACCAGAGGAATTTACTCATATTTGGAGAAATATTTGGCACTTTGACAAATATGATATTTCATAACAATGAAGAAGGTAAAATTATATCTTATATTTAGATGGGAGGTTCCCTTTATTGAAAATAATAAAAAACTAAAATAAACCTATTTACAATATCTATAGGTTGAATGGATAATTAGGTTGTAATAATTTCAACCAAAAAGTGAAACAAAAGGAAAGGAGATGAAGTTTCATGCATGAATGAGCAAAGTAATTAATCTTATGTATGCCAAGAAGGGTTTATATAAAGTAATATGGTTGTTTGAGATTAATACATTTATTGCTTGAATTGAGAGATATGTGTTAACATAACATAAACACACATCCACAAATAAAATGTTAGACACAAATTTCTAGATTGTGTTCTCAATTTCAAGAACAAATATAAAGTTTTTTTCTTGTTCTTTTCAACAAAATTATAATGAACATCAAACAAACAATGTACACGTGCCATTTATCATATTTATAGAGATATGAGGGAATGGGATGACCCTTCACATTATAATTTTAATTTTAATATTCACATTTTTATCCTATTATATTTTTACTAATTTTTAAAATTTCACAAAATAAAAATACAACTTTCTAGAAATAGAAAATAGACAAAAATAGATCAAGTGGTCCTGAGCATCCCAGGAAGTTTTCCCTTGAGTAGAATCTAATTTAGATGAGCTTAGAGGTTGAGTATAAAATGAAATCTTGGATTGATCTTTATCTTTAGTAGCTTTTAATATTCTAAATTTGTTTATTGATGTAGATATTGCATTCTAATTAGGGACTATTGCATGTTTATAACGTGTCAATTATTTATTAAATACCATCATCATGGTATTTGGGACTCCCATGAACTTAGTTGATTTTTCATCTCTTCAAGTGAGACATGGATTTCACTTAACATTATAATTGAGTAAATATTTAAGACATTTTATTTGAATAATTATTCCTTGATTAGCTTCTTGAATTGATATTTGACTTCTTGAATAGTGAAAAAACTAGTCCCATCTTCCTTCAATAGGTCATAATGCAATTCTCCCATATTAGAAGAAATAAATTTATATTTTTATCTTCTAATTTAAATTGGTTATTGAAACTTGACTATAGCTCAGTTCAAAATTTCATTCTCTTGAAGGATACATTCCAACCATTTACAAGAGGTGTCATATTCAATATTATCAAGAAACAAAGATTTTAACATATGTTTGGTGTCAATGGTAATCATTTGTCCAATATCTCATTTAAAAATTCCCAAATCTTTAGCTCATTATCATGGCACTTGATCTATTGATATATCTCAACAATTTCAAAATCAATCATCCCATTCAAATTTATTGACTCTTCAATATATTTCATGCCATCTAATTTCAATTGATTAACTTGGGATTTAAGAGTTTTTTCCATAGCTATTATACATGTTGATGGTTATTATTTCATCCTTAAAAATTATAGGGAATTGATTAGGGGAATGGACTTGGAGATTTGTTGGATTTTGTATTGGATTGAGGAGATAGTCGACATACCCAGCCAAATTTTGAAATTGATCTTTCAACTAATCTTAAGTGAATTATTTCTGCTTAGATATCTTGATCATTCATTCCATGGTCTCCCACATATTATGAGAATCACTCCCTCTAGTTTTATTTTTAAGAGATAATATTTTTAGAGTATAATCGCTCAAGGTCATCTCCTTACTTTTCTAAACATTTAGATCAGTAATTTCCATGAATTAAGCTCCTGATGGATTTCAAACCAACTTTGATGTAGTTTTTTACTTATTGAGAAGAGGAGTTTCAAGGAAACTAGCCATTGCATAAAAATTGGGTAAATTAAATTTGATATTATTATTCTTTTTGTTTAATGCTAGTTGCATCTATTAAAATGACATATAATTGAAACTTGTCAATTAGGAACTTCAAGGTGGTGTTGTAGGTTGCCTTAGAGATGAAATCTATAAAGGAGGTAGAATTAATGGGGAAAGTGTGGGAGAAGGAGACCCATAAATTGAAATATCAAAATCACTAATAACTGCCTATTGAACTATTCCTTGAGTAGAGGTAAGATACTATTGAGTCATGCCATTTATTAGCAAGGATGTGTCCCCAAGAGGAGAGGAGGACTATAATATGACCAAATTCTTAAATTTTAACTTTTTAACAATAAAAATGATTTAGTAAAAAGTATTACAAGTTTTTTTGGATACTTGAGATATTCATCATCTTCATCATTTTCATCATCAGAACTTATAGAGGTATATGATTGAATTATAATATTAACACTACCTTTTACATGTGTCCTAGGATTCACAATAGGTGATTGATTTGAAGGTGATAAAGTATTTAATCTCTTGGATCCTCCTACTATGGTGAACTCCTCTAGATTATTTTTGAGCCATTGTATCTATTTATCTAAATTTTCTTAGTTTTAAATTTCAAAATTTATAGCTGTCTAACAGACCAATTTATGGTTGGTAATTAGGTGGTCATGATTCTTTCAACATAGATAGGATCCAAAAGATAATATTTTTAATCAAACATTCCATATAGAACCTATGTATCAGTGAAGTTTTTGGTTTTCTCCAAGATTATTATAACCCATTCATGCCTCACTACTTCATTTTCATCAAAATAATATGCTTAATAGTATTCCAAATGTGGTTCATACTCATAGGAAAAACTAATACCAAGGCATGTTCACACAAAATACTTGATATAAAAAGAATATCAACTAACATATGGTTGTATTATAAATTGTAAAATTTAAGAATTGATGATCTGACCATTTGTGGTATTTATGCATGTGAAATAACCCAAAGAGATAGGAAACACAACACCCAAAACATGTCTATCCTTGAAATGCTTGTGCACTGCACCCAACTATTTGAAAAATTTAGTCAATATTATTTTGTCATTGGAAAAATTAGGTAGCTATAAAGGTGAAACTTTAAATCCTCTAAAATTTATATATGCAAATTTATGAAATTTAATGAATTAACTTACGTATTGTGAAATCAGGTTGATTGTTTCATTAGAAATCATCATTCCCCAATCCTCATCCAAGGTTTGTACCAATCTCAATGTGAATACATCATTGACTCATATAAAGTGATTATTAATTTATTATAGGGACAACTAGGAATAAAATTCATATGATTGAGTAGTTACATTAACATTTTCTATTTGAGTGAGACCCACATATACTATTTGAGAAGACAAAGAGTATACCAAGTAGGAAGTCATGTATAATTATTCGGTCACCTC
Organism: Torreya grandis; assembly: GCA_037957365.1. Taxonomy (NCBI): domain Eukaryota; kingdom Viridiplantae; phylum Streptophyta; class Pinopsida; order Cupressales; family Taxaceae; genus Torreya; species Torreya grandis. Next base: position 2,295,915 of record JARHVA010002727.1, read on the forward strand.
CACATTGATAAAATACTAATGTAAAGCATCACTAACCAAATCACCCAATTAAATGTAATATTTTAATGTTCATAACCCAAAATATCCACATATATAAATTCATAGTGCTCTCATTGTTGACTACATGGTTGAGAAGAGTTATCATGTCAGATAACACTTCTTTGAAATAAGATTGAAAAAAAATCATTTGGGATCTTAGAAATAATAATTTTATTATGATTTAAACATGAATAATTGATAGTGGTTAAATATTTATTTATATTTTTTTCCCAATAACATTGACCAACTTCAACACTCATCCTTGCATTGGTTTTTTGAACTAGACCCCTCATAGTAATTCTTATTTTTGTACCATCCAACTTGGTCATTAGAGAATAAATACTCAATTTTATCTCCTTGATCTTTGGGTCATAGTGTTGAGCATAGGTGAACATCATATTTGAACATTATACTAAGATGGGAAAACTAGATGCTTCTAGTAAGTCACTCTCTACAAGGTGAACAATCATGGAATTTAAAATTTATGCATAGAGTATTCTATGAAAATCCTCTAGGTCTACTTGACTAATCTATGAATCATAAATTTTGGGAATTTTTCTCTATAGTACTGGCAAGGGATCAAATCCCATATACTTGTACTTATTTGATAATTTAAAAAGTTGCTTTAGCAAAAAATTGAAAATTGGGTAGAATAGAAGGAAAAAAATGATAATGTGGTAGTATGAAACATGTTATAGTGGTAATGAAAATACTTTCATCCTCTTAGGACTGTGATGTTATGTCAAAATGGTGACAATCCAAAAATATGTTGGACTTGAGGCACTATGAATCTCCCTTTGGCTAGAAACTATTGAAAAGGTGAACCAATACTATTGAAAATGCTATCACTATGTAGCACTTGAAATTTTGGATAGACCACCTACATTTTTTCAAAATTTTTCCTTCATGTAATGATTTGGTAGCTGGGTGGAAATTTGGGATGCACTGAGACATATTTTTTGTGTCAAATGAGCCTGACATAGTATTTTAAAAGAGTTTGGGGAGGTAATCAGTGTAATTTAAGCCATTGAGCCTCCCCTTATGTGTATGCCTTGCAAGTTCACGTAGCCATTCCTATCTGACCCTACAGGTAAGATGAACACAAAGCTTTATCTACAATGTTTGTAGGGGTGCTTCATATCCATCACACCCATGGGGACATGGGATGTGTGAAAGTGTAGTATGAATCATTTACATTTTCATGTCCTCCACATCCCTAAGGTTAGGAAAGCTAGGCCTCCTAGATGTGTATGCCATGAAAATGTGTTATTTTTCATTTTCAAAATTTTTAACTAAATTTGCTTAAATATGTTTAAACCAAACACTTGGATTTTACATTGAAAATTTATTATTTCATGACTTAACTTAGAAATTCAACTCAAATTTCCATGTTGTTCCTAATTCATAAAATTTGACTTTGAAAATTTTAAGGAAAAATAATCATCCATCCCCTCCACCACCATATTCAGTTAATACACCTATTTAGATTCATCCCACATAGATAATTTAGAGGAAGATAGTTGAAGTTTTTAGATGATGAGTGCTTTAGAACCCACTATATCAAAGGGTTATTCAAGACTCATAACAACCATTATCTACTCCACATCCTAATCTAGTGTTATACATAGTTCATGTTCCAAAAAAACATAGACACATGTTTATCATACATTACAATAGATTCTACATGACATTATACTCTCTATATTTACTCATCATACATAGGATCCTATGACTCATGAAGATGATGATGTTATATTACAACATGATATCATTCCTCAGATTTTGATATAGATACTAACACACTTGATGACAAAAGGTGACAATTATAATGTTTGATACATGACCTATATGTGAATAAACCATTGATGGGATAATTGATTATCATTTTTACATAAGCACTATAATTTAAAAAAATAAATAAATAAAACATTTCAAAATTCTAAAATTAAGACTTAAGTGTGACATGTTTTTTAGTTTACATTATTGATATTTCTTATCACATGATTGGTAGAAAACATATCTTTTTCCATATGCACATGTATCTGATGGTATATATGAGTGAGAGGACACATAGGTTATACATGATACATAGATTCATAGATGTAGGACATTCATATACCTAGGGGCTATGAAAATGTTAGGGGCATCTCATTCCATAGGTCACATTATTACAGGTTATATCTTTCTATGACATTTTCCATTTATCATGTTGATCTACATTGAATACTTACACATTTATTTTCCTTGATTATATTCTTTACAATGATACGTTTCATTTATATGCTACTATGTTATGTGGTGATGTTGACGTAAATTGATAGTGTAAATTAGTTTGACTTTTTATATGATTTATTTTTGTTGTTTCATTTATTATAATTTGTGTGGATCTTTCCTTAGTGTATGAAATTATCTTATTAAGAGTATTATTGTATGCCTCTTTATTTGATCCCTTACCTTCTTATGTGACTTTCACTTGTTTGAGTTTTCTAATGAATGACTTTTTATTTGGGCCCATTCCTTATTATATGACTTATTCTTTGCATGGATTTTTACTTGTGTGAAATTTAATAGCCCACTATATGTGGCTCTTTCCTTTTTTGACATTTTATTATCTATTATGTGTGGCTTTTGCCTTGTGTGACATTTCATTGTCCATTATGTGTGGATTTTTAATTATGTGAAATTGAGTTCTATTTTAGATGATATTTATGGATTATATAACATTTTAGTCTTATACAATTGGAAAAATCAAACCTTGATTGTTCCTCTCAATTATATACCCTTTCCCACTTCTACAAATATCACATCTACTCTATCTTGTGCCATAGCCTATCTCTTAGTCTGACCAGTCTTATGTTGATGACCCAAGCCTTTTATCTTTCCTATAATAATTAAAATGTACTTATCTTCTATATCTACAAATTTTGAACATATAGCTACTTTTTTGTTCCTTATACACTAATGTCTAAGACATACACTAGCATTGACATTAGTGTCCTAACCTGACACAAGTGTCTAGTAGCCTAAAGTCATCCATTTTTAAAATGGAATGTATCCTAATGATCAACCTAAGTGATTTAATGTGAGTTACTTATCCAAAGGGATTGATATAAATACAAGTTAATACCTCATTCATTCCTCACCTATCAATATGAAAACAATACCTAGTAATCTTCCCAAAGAGCATTCAAAGAAAACTCAATTGAAAAAAGATTCCCTATTTCTATACTAATCATAGGAGTAACACATATACAATTCTAAAGTACTAAAGGAGAATCCCAAGAGCTTGATTTTATAAGTCAAAATCTAGGTCATTGTTATACTTCTTTTGCACATATTTCATGATTCACACACAAGCCAAATATAGGGGAGAACTACATCAATCTGAGGCCCTCTTTGGAGTATTGGCTATGTTAGCAATGATCAATGATAGAGGGGTCTTTGAAGTCATCTCCACACCATGTTCCCACTAACCCATTTTCCTCCAAGGTTACTATGAAGATGAAGAACTAGAGTTTTGCAAATTTATGAGGAAAAATAGTCCATGATGTAGATCTAAATACACTAGAGCAAAGGTAAAGTTAAACCCATAAGCATACATGTGGTCACATCCTTTTATAGTAGGTATTATATATAGGACACTTGCATCAAACCTAGATAGTAGCATTGATGCAACTGTCCTAGGCTAACACTAGTGTTTAGAGCTCTAGAAATGTCAGATGTAGAATATAATGATTATTCTAGAATCATCTTCCTATCTAGTTTCTACCTATTTTAGATCCAAAACTATATTACCATCATAACCAATTAAGTATATTACTTATTTGTCATTTCCATGCATAAATTAATTTTACTTTCTATATTTAGCCTATTCTCAACATAATAAATTTAGTTTATGTTTATATCTAAGTTTAACACACAAATGGTCTGTTGTAGATCTAATTATCATACTTGTGCATTATCATTTATATATTATTAACCCTACATCTACCCAAGTAATTATTACCATCTAATTAGTTAAATATTTGACGAACTCTATCTCTGTATCTTTTCAAGCAACTCCTAAAGTGTTCTAAAAACTTTATATTTTTTAATTTATAATTTACTAAATGTTGTTTCAGAAATTAGTTTGTTTTCAAAATATAAATAATACATCAATAAAATGGATTACTCCATAGAGTTTATGTGTCTCTCCTATCTTGTTGTCATTTTGGTATTTAGGAAATTTCAAATGAATAAAACTGAGCTTACTTCCCCTAACCCTAAGGATGGTGATAACTATTCTCCCTCTAACCAAGTTCATACTTTGACTTGTTCAAAAGGTAAGGTTGATCATCTTATTATGCCAAAAGAAGGTAACCATAAAACCCTTCTCATATCCCTTGATGGTAAATGTATGCATGTTCAATATGATATACCTAGGGTTTATGATTGTGAATCCCTAAATGATCAAATTACCATTATGAACAAGTCACTACATGAGTTTCAAAAGAAAAAACTATCTCTAAATACAAAGATCACCTTATTGTAAAATTAGACTACATATACATAGAATCTGCATTATGATAATGTGAATCATATGTTTTCATCCTCATCTATGAATGTTATGCCCAATAATATTTCATATCCAAATTCAAAGCTACAATAAAACACATCTAAAAAAAGTATTCCAAACATTATACTAATGGTCACTAAGAAACCAAGTGAAATCCTAAGGGAAATGATTCAAGACAAAGTGATTAACTTACCTTGTGTACATCTTATATGTAGATCCAAATACCATTGTGCATATCATAGATTGCAAGGGAACCATACAAACCATTACTTAGGTATAAATAAAATGATATAACACATTATCGATAGTGGTGATCCTACACTCAATACATCTCACCGAGAAACACAAAAGGTCTCAAACATTTCAAAAATAGCAAAAAAATAAAAAACATTCAAAAATCCAAAAATATGTTTAGCACCTACATGTTTTATTGGTTTATTAGCATCTATGTGTTAGTTCCATGTTGATGGATGTCATATTTAGTTACTCTTACATACACATGTGTGTGTCACACTTCTACTTTAGTGTGATACATGTATACATAGATACATGATCTATTCTTATTTAATATGTTGGGCCTTCACTCTACTCATGTGATGTATACATTAGGGGCATTTGCTTCTTTGATCTTGATACAAACATGTTATATAGTTTGATGTTCACATTTAATTATCATGTTTGAGCTTACATATGTACTTACACATTCCTTAATCCATGATTATATCTTACATAGGGTACTTGATATGCTATAAACTTGAAAATTGTTCTCCTAACACATTTTATCCATGGGTTACTATGCCATGTTTATGCTGGTTACTTATATTTTACTTTATACACTTCCTTGAGTGTTTTGCCTTGATTTTATATTCCTTGTTTGAGCATTTGAATATTCTCCTTTGGTTGTGTCCCTTGTGACTATGTGTGCTTCCTTTGACATTTGCATATGTCATTATTTATTGTATAGACATTTGAATATGTTATCCTTACTTTTGGGGATATTTGACTAAATCATGTTCCTTTGTTTGTGTGTGATTTGAACATGCCCTTTATTTGTGGTCTCTTTAGACCATTGACTTTTGAATTAATTTTAAGTGATATTGTGTGTGTGATTGTTTACTTGTTGAGATTGTAATGTTACTATATAAAAATTTCCATGATCCTTATCATGAATATTGGTCCTTCACGTGATCACATTGGTTCTATGCACTTCAATGATATATCTACCTAGACATGTTCCTTCTGATACATATTTCCATTCAAATATTATATAGTTATCTTATCCTTTTGAAGTGAGGTAACTACCAGTTCCTATCTTTCCCTCACCTCAAAGGGGGGTATATTAGTGGGGGCATGCCATATAATCATGTTCTTTACACTTGGCATAATTTTAAGATTTAGTGGGGGCATGTCATATAGGCATGGATTTAACACATTAAAAGTTTTCCTATTCAATGGGGGAATGATTTGGAAGCATGTTTTCCACTCCTATTTAGTATTTAACATCTCCAGATTATAGTGGGGGCATGTTTTAGAAACATCTTCTCCACATTAGTGCTTATATTAATTTTTAAATTTCTTCACATATAGTGGGGGCATGATTTGAAAGCATGTGGTCAAGTGAAAAAAGTTGGGGGACAAAAAGTGGTCTACTCATGGACATGATTTTCCTAAAATTTTAAAAATCTAAACTTCTGTAGATAATTTGAGATATCTATACTCCAAATTTGAAGATTGTATAAGAATATGAAATGTAGCATTTTGAGTCTATTTTTCAAAACACTAATTTGTTGTAAAAATGGTTAAGTATAACTAGGTAAGACATCTAAAATTTGAAGAGGAACTCTCATTTTTTTCAAAAAACATAGTAGATAGATGGTCGTGCAGTGCACAATTTTTTAAGTAGAGTTTAATATTATTTGAAACCATTTGGGTAAAATTTATATAAGATATTCTAGTTTATGACTTATATTTTTTTAATGAATACTTTTTTTTATGAATTTTTTGAGTAAATAGATCTTGAAAATTGACAAAAAATGGATAACCATCTATGTGAGGCACCTAACTACTTCAAAACAAATAAAAATCATTTTTTTTGAATGTGTGTAGAATTAGGCCTAGTTTGTGACCATAAAAATTGGTTTTTAATTGAATCAATGAAATACAAATTACATGAGCATGTATATGCATGTATGTTTGAGGCATGTAGTGGCCTAAAAAAGGTAGATCTAGAAATCAACATAGTTTGAAACCTTAAATTAGTCCAAAAATTATAAAAATCATATTTTTGGAAAGAGGAGAGTGTGATCATCAAATTGATATTAAGTTTTTATTTTTTTTTTGAAATTATTAGTGTATTTTGTAATCGAAGTTGAAATTTTGTTTTTTTATCATAACTATCAAAACTTGGCTGTACATTGTGTTGGGTGAATATTTTGTCAGTTAGCTAACTGATGCACAAAATAGGTCTTATCAACCATAGCAAGGGAGATTGATCATCCAAAGTTGCAAGTTTACCACATCCAAAGGGGACAAATCTCTCCTCTCATCAAGGGGAGGTTCTCTGTTAAATATGAGGAGCTATATACTATAAATATATGCAAAAAATAACACTCAGGGGTAGGGTAACACCATCCATCTCTCTTTTTTTAGAGATGATGTTCACAGGCAAAAGAGAAATCTAGGTGTAAACACTAAAGACACTTCTCTTCTTTCAGAAGTGGTCTTACAAGAAACAACAAGAGTTCTTTTAGGTAGAGATAAGTGACTGGTAACAAAGTGCAGTAACCAACAGAATGAAGTATAACACAAAGTCTCCACTTCAGCTGCCCAAAAGTGAAATACAAAAGACAATGAGGGCACAAAGTCATCCCAAGGTATTTTACACATAAATAGAAAAATAAAGAAACACACTAAAGGCAATTTTAGATAGCATAAAGTCTTCCCATAGTTGGCTTTAGGGCACCTTCTTGATTATCTTTGACATCTATCATAGTCCGCTACTTTGAAACTTTATCAACTTACAAAAAATAGGACCTACAACACTTCTTGTTCGAGCAGCTTCAAAATGGGAATGGGGACAGGTGGTACTTTCCACTAAAAATTAGGCAAGGACACTTGTCAACGTCTACTTAACTTATAGAAGCTTTAGATACCTTTTGAGAGTCCTGTGGAAGATGACACATGGCAGCTTCTGATAAGCTTTAGAAACACTATAGAAACATTTAGGACTCATTTGGATTCACATAGATGATGACACTTGGCATGCTCTACTTACTTTTAGAAACTCACTTGGGGCCCACCACAGTCCTTAATAATGAAATAAAAGGAAGAAACTATGGATGTTGACACTTGGCAGCTTCCACCGAGCTTTACTAGGGACATGTTGTGACTTCCATTACATTTAGAAAAACATATTAAAAACTTCTATAGTTGTCACTTAGCTTCCTCCATAGAAATCTAAGAGAAGCTTATTGAAAGAATCTTTGAAATTTATAAGAGAATTGAAACATGGATGCAGACACTTGTCATGCTCCACTGAGTTATAACAGGACATGTGGCACATTTTGCTACTTTTTAGAAATAAATTATAATGTGTCCCGACAGATGACACTTGGAAACTTCCACTTGACTTTGAGACTTAGACAAAACTTTAGGAAAAATGAAAAACCCATGTAAAATGAAAACCCTACACCCTGTGTCATAACCCTTATTGCCTCAAAACTGAAATGCTTAGGGACAAAAATCAGAGTGCACAACTGAAACTCAAAATAAAATGTAGAGTATTTTACTTTACAAAGGGAAGAGATAAATTTTTGTCTTGTAGGACCAAAAATAGTTCATGTGTTGTCCCAAAAATGAGTGACAAACTTTAAGAACAATAGCTAGCTCCAGTTGGGTAACTTTCTTTAGTTGAAATTTTGGAATAATTGAGGGGAGTAGAGACCAGAATCTCCAGTTCCTTGAAGTGTGCCATTGGGCTATGGATTCATGCTAACCAACAAGAAAGCAAGGTGCCAAAAATGAAAATGAAAAGGAAAAGCACAAAATAGAACTAAAGACTATAAAAATATACATATGTACAGATGATCTTATCTGATACTTCAAGAGTTGAAGTGCTTCAGATGTTGCCCATTGTGAGGCAGAGAAAAGGGCATGCCATCTTAATAATTCAATAGGAAACTATTTTCACCATTGAGCTCATGGATAGTGAATGGGCCTCTCCATAGAGAATCAAACTTTCCACGTATTCCCTTTGGTTCTATCCTCTTGTCCCACAACAAGACTTGATCTCCAATCTAGAAATCATGGTCTTTTACTTTCTAGTCAAAGAGCTTCTTCACCAGACTTTGATGCATGGTAATTCGGTCCACCACCATAGTTCGCTGCTCATCCAACTCAGTCAAGCACATGATCATCTTATCAATGGAGCTTCCATACATTTGATCCTCAATTGCATTAGCCAATTTCAATGCTAGCAATTCTAGAGTAATTGGTATCTTAACATTGAGACCATAAAGAAGTTGGAAAGGAGACATACCAATTGCCCTTTTTGGTATAATTCTATTTGGCCATAAAGCATAAACCAATGCTTTATGCCATGTCCTTTGGTTGGCATCTACCAGCTTCTTGATGATAGTCACCAGGTTCTTGTTGCTTGATTCAGCTTGTCCATTCCCTTGTGGAAAGTAATCAGAAGAATGGGAGAGGGTAATCCCATAGTAAAAATAGAATTGATTGATCTCTTGGGAAGTGAAATAAGCTGCATTATCAAGGATAATCTTGGTTAGGACCCCAAACTTGGAAATGATGTTCTCCTTGAGGAAATTACACACCACTTCTGAAGTAGCATGCTTGGTTGGAATTGCTTCCACCCACTTGGTGAAGTAATCTATGGCTGTAAGGACATAATCATGTCTAGCACTTGAAGATGGGTTTATAGCACCAATGAAATCAATTCCCCATTATTGAAATGGCTCTTCTATCACTACTAGCTTAAGAGGCAAAGCAACCAATTTGGGACTTCCAATAAACTGCTGGCATAATTCACATTTTCATACCCATTTGTATGCATCCTGAAACAAAGTAGGCTAGTAATACCTAGCTCTAAGAATCTTGTGGGTAGTTACAGAAGTAGAAAAATGTCCTCCACAGGCTAGATTGTGGAAGGACATCAAAAGTTGGTTGTGCTGCTCTTTATCTATGTAGCGAAGGAACACTCCATCAGGGCTCTTCTTGTACAGGCCGTTGTCTCAGAGGACAAAATTGGTAGCTTTTATTTTGATAGTCCTCCTTTCTTTTCAAGATAGCTGAGCAGGACACTCACCATAGGTAAGGAAATGAGAAATATTTGTATACCACTCATTCATGGTAGAGACAAAGAGGATTGCTGGCATGTCTTCTTCTTCTAATTCTTCATGCTCTGTTCCTTCTGGCTTGTTGTCAGTAATTAATTGGCATAGGCCCTTTCCATGTACCAACTTCATTGGTTTGATGACTAGATCAAACTCTTGGATTTTTGTAATCCAATTGCCTCTTTTCATCCCAAACTCCTGCTGAGTTAATATGGATTTAACCGTGGTATCAAGAACCAAGGCAGTAACGTGTGAATTCAGGATGTAGAAGTGGAAATGCTTCACTACCTTTACCACTACATAAGCATGCTTCTCCATGTTTGAGTACTTGAACAAATGAGATTTAAGAGGATAGCTCATGAAAGACATGGGAGATTCCACACCTTCTTGGTTTTGCTGAACCAGAATTGCTGAAAGTGTGTGTTCAGAAGCATAGCTATATATGGTGAATTTCTTATTGTAGTTTGGAAAAACCAAAATTGGGGTGTGGACTATAGCTACCTTAATATCTTGGAATGCCAATTTGCCTTCTTCAGTCTAGTAGAAGGTGGGATTTCATTTCATCATATCTACAATATGATGAGTCTTCTTAGCGAACTTGGGAATGAACCTTCGTAAAAAATTCACTTTTTCGAAGAAAGAGAGAACTATAGTCTTACTTGTGGGCAAAGTAAGCTCCTAGATGGACTTGACTCTATGTGATTTAATCTTTATGCCTTCTCTAGACATAATGTGTTCAAGAAACTTTCCTTCTATCACTCTAAAAATAGAGTTCTTAGGGTTCAAAGAAATGCCATTTTGTTGGCAGCATTCTAGCACTTGTTGCAAATGGCACACATGGTCAGGGCGATGCTTGGAAAAAATGGTCAAGTCATCAAGGTATACCATAATGAACTTACCCAATTCATCTTTGAAATCAAGGTCCATTTCTCTTTGGAAATTAGTGCTAGCATTTATCAGGCCAAATGGTATTCTTTGATATGCAAAGGAACCCCAAGGCGTGGTGAAGGCAGTCTTGTGCTGGTCTGCTTCACCAACTTCTACTTGATTGTATCTTGAGAAGCCATCTAGCATTGATAAAATCTCAGAACTGGTCACTATCTGAAGTACTTGGTCCATGATGGGCAAAGGATAGTTATCCTTTAAGGATGACTAATTTAAGTTCCTGAAGTCCACACAAAGGTGAATTTCACCATTCTTCTTCCTCATAGGGACTATGTTTGCAATCCATGTGGAATGATGGATTGGGAAAATTATCTTAGCATTCAGAATTTTCTATATTTTAGACAGAATAGTACTTGACATCTTTGGATTATACTATCTAGATTTTTGCTTATAAGGCACCGAATCACTTTTGAGAGGAATGTCATGGCAGATTTCTTCAGGCCTGAGTGACTTCAGATCATCATAGGAGTATGCTAGCACATCTAGGTACTGGCTAAGCAGAGAAGTGAACTTAAAATTTTCTTCCTGAGTGCAACACTTTCCAATGTTCATGATCTTGGGATTTTCCTTGGTACCTAAATTTACTTGATCAAACTCCTGAGAAGAGCTTGAATCCATTTGATGTTGTTTGATGAATCTGTCATGTTTGTCAAATAGCTTCTCAAGGGAAACCAAGCCTTTTGGGATTTTATTCCCTTTGAGTTTTAGGAACTCTTCACCTACATCTGCACTTGATTCAAGGGTCTGTTCAAGCTTTTAAGGCTCATTGCCTTCAAAGTGCAACTATTCAAAGTTGTCTTTTTGCTTTAGGAAAGCAATGATTTGGTTGTCATTGTTAAAAACTTGTCAATGACTAGCATTATCAGGTACACTTGGTCAAAATACCAACTCAATAGTGTACTTATCTCCTTTGAAGTCAGAGTGAGGAACCAAAAGAGTGGCTGAAATAGCCAGTGCATCAGCCCAATCATTGAATTCCCTTGGTATGGTAGAGATGCTGAAAGCATCAAAGCTTTCAATCTGATCCTAGACTAGATTGCGGTAATGGTATAATTTCTCATTTTTAGTTTGATACAAGTTTCTCACCTGATAAACCACAAGTTCAGCATCCCCCTTAACATGAAGGAGTTTGATGCCTTTGTCCCTAGTAGCCTTCAATGCAAGCAACATAGATTCATACTTAGCTATGTTTTTGGTGTTGTTGAACTACAACTTGTATGATGAAAAAAAAATATTTCCTTGAGGAGATATCAACACAATTCCAGCTCTTGAACCAGCAGAGGAATAGCTGCCATCAAATTCTAGAATCCATACCTCCTCAAACACTAATTTTTTTTTAGATTTCTCTTTGTTTGGAGAGGGGGATTCTTCTGTGCTTACATTGTACTCCATCAATTCTTTAGCTGTTACAATTGAATGTATTTTCAGGTTGACACCTTCAAGAGCTTCAATAGGTGCTTCATGAACTTCTTTCATGGATAGAAAGTAGTTACCCATGCCTAAAGACTCAAATAGAATTTGAGCTTCAGGTGCTGATGATTGGGTGACCACATATTTTGCTTCTTTTTTAGGGAGCAATCTTTTCATAACACCTTTGACAGGGATTCTCACCTTGGATAAATCCATGATCAACTTGCCACCAACATCCTTATAGAAATTTTGACCAAGAAGGATACCGCATGATGTTGGGAGGTCAGCCACCAGGACAGTCATCTTGATTCTTTTGTCTGGGAATGCTACAAATGTAAATTAAGCTTCCTTGATTTATCCCAGCAGTGGCACTTGCTTGTTTTCCATGGAGAAACATCTCCCAAATGTCTTGGTTAGTGTGAGACCAAGGGATTCGACCACTTTGGCAGGCATGACATTGTCTGAAGCTCTAGAATCAATGATGCAATTTCTCAGCTTGTGACCATTTATCAACAAGGAAACATAAAAAGGATCTATTTTCTTAGGGGCAGCAGGAGGATTAATGACAAGGTTGTTTGGGATGGGCATGTTCTTTGGGGGATCATGAGTTATCTTCTTATCATCTTGTCTGGCTGGGATGGTTTGGTTCTTTACACATTGAACCAATTTATCTAACTGATCAGGGTTGGATTACAAAAATTCAAATTTAGACATTTGGATCTTAGTTTTATTTATATGGTCAATTATGTCAAATGTCTAAAAAGAGCTAACAACAGAGGATGGGAGTTCATCCTTTTGGTTTTTAGAAGGGGAAGGATTGGTCTACGAATTTTAAAATAGAGGTGAAGGCACAATTGAGGGACTCACCTTTTTAGCAGTCACCGGGTCCTTTGGATAGAAAGGTAGAGTGGCTCCACGCTTAGTAATCAAAATTACTAGTTGAGATTGTTACTCTGTCTTCTCTTTATTATCTTTCTAGGCTGATTGATTCTTGGACCGAGTGAACACCGCGTATGATCCTTCAGCTGCTTTACCTTCACTTCTAGGTTCATCCTGATAATTTAGGAAACCAATGTTGGAGTCACTAGCTGATTCTTCTTGGTCCTCTGTGAAAGATCAACATCATTTTCATGATCAAACTCAGGTTGAAAAGAGGAATCATGTTTTATTTATAGATATCCAACTACTGAGTTGGTTGGAGGCACTGCAATGGCCAGGTTCCTATGTGGAGGAAGATGATTTGTTTGCCCTTGGTTTCTAGTAACATTGCCTTGGTAAGATTGATTAGGGAATGTCCTCCTTGGTGCATCTCTGTATGAAGGATTAGATGACATTCCTTGTGCCATTTGCTTTTTGAGAGCCATCAACTCATTTTCTAGCTTCTACACCATTGTATTAGTGATGGTTGTAGGTGAGTATTTAGATGAAGGAAAAGATTTACCTCTATTTGGATCTCTCCTTATTTTTCTTGCCAATATAAGGTCATCTTCTACCTCAGTAGCCAAGTCTTGAGCAGCCTTAAGGTCTATGTGGCCAACATGTCTCAGTAGAAAACTCACTTCAGGTAGCTATGAGTTGATGAAGAAGTATTTGAGGTTTTCAGGGGTTGGCTGAGCAATTACATGAATCTAGATCCTCAACTTGTCAAACTTGGCTATGAAATCTCTCACAGGTTCATGGGGTTCCTTCTTCATATGTGTGAGCTGGGCCAATAAAGTGTGTGCATCTTTTTCAAGCTTGAACCTAGCTTTAAATTTAGCTTTGAGTGTGTCTCAGTCAGTCACTGATCTAGCTTGCAAATGGTAGAACCAGTCTATGGTAGCACCTTGTAGTGTTTCCACGAAAATCCTGACTACCACATCCTCAAATTCCATGCCTATCACACCACAGGATATGATGAAAGTTGAAATGTGTTCATTAGGATGAAATCTCTCATCACCAAAGAATTTGGGGAAATTCTTTCTTGAGCTACATGGAAGTTCATGTAGAGGTGGAGTAAGATTTAGTGGACCAAAAGAGTTACCCCAGGGGCCTTAAACTACCATGATTAGATTATGGAAAAGGGGGAAAACAAATCTAGGTGGAGTACATATAGGCAAAGCTCTGCTAATAGTAGAAAAAGTAGCTCTACCTTAGGTTGGTGACCTGGTACGGGTAGGAGGAACACTCCTGGATCATTGAGCTTGAAGTTGGGGAGGGAATAAGTCAACATTTCCTTACTGCACCAACTCAAAGATAGGGTCAACAACACCTTGAACTCTCTAACTTCTGGTATAGCATGGAGTTGTCAGATTGTGAAACAAAAATGGAAAAGGACTTGTCTTTCTTCAGCTTGCAGCTTGAGTCTTCAAACTACTTATTCTATCCCCAGTGGATCTAGTTTGCAGACTAGATTATAATAGAAATGGATAAGGCTATAATGATAATGGGTAAGATCTAGATGAGAGTCACCATATACATATATATATATACATATATATATATATATATATATATATATATATATATATATATATATATATATATATATATATATATGGTGACTCTCATCTAGATCTTATATATAATGGATAAGGATAAGAACTGCTTTAATCTGAATCTTGAGGCTTCAGACTGCATGCAATAATCCCCAACAGAGTCACCAAAAAGCTGTTAGGTGAATATTTTGTCAGTCAACTAATTGATGAGCAAAATAGGTCTTATCAACCATAGCAAGGGAGATTGGTAATCCAAAGTTGCAGGTTTACCACGTCCAAAGGGGACAAATCTCTCCTCTCATCAAGGGGAGGTTCCCTATTAAATATGAGGAGCTATATACTATAAATATATGTAGAAAATAACACTCAGGGGTAGGGTAACACCATCCATCTCTCTTTTTTCAGAGATGATGTTCATAAGCAAAAGAGAAATCTAGGTGAAAACATTGAAGACAATTCTCTTCTTTCAGAAGTTGTCTTACAGGAAACAACAAGAGTTCTTTCAGGTAGAGATAAGTGGCTAGTAAAAAAATGTAGTAACCAGAAAAATGAAGTATAGCACAAAGTCTCCACTTTAGATGCCCAAAGAGTGAAATACGAAAGACAATGAGGGCACAAATTCATCCTTAAGGTCTTTTACACATAAATAGAAAAAAAAAGAAACACACTAAAGGCAATTATAGACAGCACAAAGTCTTCCCATAGTTGGCTTCAGGGCACCTTCTTGATTATCTCCACTAGCTCTGCTTATTTCATTAAATGGACAAGAACACATTCAGAAGATAGACATAAGAATAGTCTCCTAAAAGATACAAGCTATGACAACACAAAGTCTGAAAGTAACTTGCTTTCTCATTTAAACAAAGAAAAATGATTAACAACTTGAGCATGAAGTCTCAGTGATAGCCTCTCAATTTTGGTAGAGTTTTGCTTCTTTTTTATCAAAAATATCCCCCTAAAATAATAAAAGAGATTACAATATATAGTAGCCCATAAAGACTTGGCACTTTGTTTCATGGAATGGCCCATGCTGTGCATTCAATGCCTTGAATGCATTTTCAATTCTATCAAGGGGCCATGATGGAATAGCAAGCTACCTTAACTATGGCATTTCATTTCATCTCAAATGTCTTCTCCTAGGTCTGGATCATCTGGTCTGTCCCCTCTGATGTCTACACAGTTGTCCATTTTGTCTTTATTATAATGGAGACAAATAGGCCATGTCTTTAATGTTTAAGGGCTCAAAAATTTGCCTTGTAAACTGTTCCACCTATTGGAATAACTACTACATAGATATTTTGGCCTTTCCTTCTTTCTGCTATGATTTGAGCCCTCAAGCTATCTTTTCCCCTTTTTGGTTCTTTTGGTTCCTCCTCTCGGTGGTTCTTCCTTTCGACCTGAAGGTCTTTGGATGCCTTCGGGTCTATGTTTAAGCCTGCAAAGATCAACAGATACTTTATTGCCACAAATTTGATGTCTTTGGGTCCATCATCATTTGAAAGCCAATGATTAGTTCATGATTCTCAACTTTGACATCTGCGGGCCCATCATCTTCTTCGGTAATTCCTTCAGCTTTGTATTAGGAGTGCTCCATCTTTGACATCTATCATAATCCACTTCTTTGAAACTTTATCAACTTATAGAAAATGGGACCTACAACACTTCTTGCCTGAGCAACTTCAAAAGGGGAATGGGGACAGGTGGCGCTTTCTACTGAGAAGTAGGCGGGGACACTTGGCAACATCTGCTTAACTTATAGAAGCTTTAAATACCTTTTGAGAGTCCTATGGAAGATGACACATGGTGGCTTCTATTGAGCTTTAGAAACACTATAGAAACATTTGGGACTCATTTGGATTCACACGGATGATGACACTTGGCATGATCCACTTACTTTTAGCAACTCACATGGGGCCCACCACAGTCCTTACTTAATAATGAAACAAAAGGAAGAAACTGTGGATGTTGACACTTGGCAGCTTCCACCGAGCTTTACAAAGGACATGTGGTGACTTTCGCTACATTTAGAAAAACATATTAAAATCTTCTGCAGTTGCCACTTGGCATCATTCGTGTAACTCTAAGAGAAGCTTATTGAAAGAAGCTTTGAAATTTATAAGAGACTTGAAATGCAGATGCGAAACTTGTCGTGCTCCGCTGAGTTATAACGGGACACGTGGCACATTTTGCTACTTTTTAGAAACAAATTATAATGTGTCCTGATAGACGACACTTGGTAGCTTCCACTCGACTTTGAGACTTAGACAAAATGAAAAACCCACGTAAAATGAAAACCTCATGCCCTATGTCATAACCCTTACTGCCTTGAAACTGAAATGTGCAGGGATAAAACTCAAAGCACACAACTGAAACACAAAATAAAATGTAGATTATTTTACTCTACAAAGGGAAGAGAGAAATTTTTGGCTTTTAGGACCAAAAATAGTTCATGTGTTGTCCCAAAAATGAGTGACAGACTTTGGGAACAACACATTGACAGTCCAAGCCATTCCTGAGCCAAAAGGGATTGGAATTGAATAAAAATAAAAATAAAGTGATCACATTAATAATGTGATCATGGTATTAACATGATCATGTTATTAATTACTTTAATAACATGGTCACATTACTTAATAACATGATTGTGTTATATATTCTCAACACCTTAAAACCTGAATTTGCATTTTGACATACTAGAGGAGCCATTAGGCCTAATAGTCTTACGATCAAAGTTTGGTTGATTAAGATTATTTTTTGGGACTAATGATCTTGTCAAGATTTTATATCATTGAATTATAATTAGAGATTTATTAACCTATGAATCAATTTATTTTTCATTTGACATGAGTCTAATCTTCCTTAAAATGCAGACAATCCTAATTCATCCTAGACAGGGTCAAGAAGCTAAAAGTTGGTTTTTGGTGATACACTGATCCAAATCACTCATAATTTGGTATATTGTATTTATATTTCATTTTTTACATGATTAAATAAATTATATTGTCCAAAAATCAAATAGAGTACAAGGATCCTCTACTAAGTACTAACAGACCTAGAGTATTAGGTTTGAAAGAGAGTTCAATGATATTATAATGTTCAAGGATTAGTTATTTGAAATTTGGTATTGGAAAAGGAATTTATTGTCTTCACAAGATTTAAATGGTGTTTTGGAATAATAAAAAATAAATCAAGGGTCATTTTATTTTTTGAAAAGAGTGTATACAATCCTAAAAGAGGTTGAATTTGGTTAAATAGGACTATGTTAGTTTTTGTGGATAATTGGTGATGTTTATAACTTGTAAAAAACTTTTATAAACTTTATAGTATTGTTTGAGTCTTTGATAATTTTGTTTGAGTCAGTAAGTGAAGTTTTATAAGGATCTATTTTCAAGGTATATCAATGTATTAGTACCCTATTTTGCATATAAGAAGTCTTTTATCAAGTTCAAAGATGTCACAAACATACATATCTTATGATATAAATTATTTTATCATGAGATGTCATAAAATTTATTTTTTAAACCTATGGCCAAAACTTAGCCTTTGGAGTACCAATCTAGATGTGCATTTGAAGTAAATTAGGGCTATTTTGAGCCCCTTCAGCCTAATTGCATGACTATAAAATGTGATTTGGGGATTGATTAGATATAATTTCATTATCTCAATTGAATAAAAGAAACATAATTTATTTATATGCAAGTTATACATGTATATAATGTGGTTTTGAGCTCAATAAACTTGAATTCATTAGCTAATAAATGTAAATGTTGATTAGTTTAATTGTGGAGGTAATTAAGGTCAAGATGAGCCATGTGAATGTATTTTAAATTATATATTCAATGTGATTTGGAGTGAAATTAACCCTAATGTCATGTCATATATAATTTACCAAAGAGTTGATTCATTCAATCTAGGAGGCATTTGAGGCCAGTTTGAACCACTTAAAGAGCAAGATATGATTTAGGGCAAAATTAAATGTTAAATTCTATCATGAATTGATCCAATTAGTAAAATTGTGCAATTAGGGTGTGATTCGGGACAAATTTATCCCCTAAACCAAATTTATGGATCAATCAATTGTATAACATGTATGCAACATGTATAGCTTAACTGACCCTACTTTTATCAAAAATGCAAACATGTTTAGGTAATTATCACAAATAGGTGAACAAGTAGCTCACATTTTCTTCAATTACCTTAGTGATTGGACCCTATATCTGATATCTTAAACCCTAAACTATGTACCATTTAACTTAAACACTAAACCCTAAACCATTTACCTTAAACCCTAAGCCATAAGCCCTAAACCCTTTAAATTACAGACCCTAAACCAATAAATTTATCCCCAATTAACATCCTTTATATATAATAAGAATTAGGTTCATAGGGATTAAATTGGTCAAAATTTCATCACTCATTACCACAATTGACTTTGTAGGCTAAATCTGTGATGATGTGGGGGATAATTGCTCCCAAAATCACATTCTTTACTCATAGATCTAGGTTTAAGGAGCTCAAATTTACCCCACTAACCATCATGATTGTACCTTATATACCGTAAAACCTTTACCTTAATCTCTAATCCCTAAATTTACTAATACCCAAAATCTAAACCATAAATATAAACTCTTTAAAACCTTTAACCAATCATTTTAGCCCAAATTAACATCATTTAGACTAAGAATTAAGTTCATAGGGCTCAGTTTAGCCTAAATCACATGATTGATTGCCCCATTTGACTAATTCACTCAATCTACATGATGACATGGGGTATAATGACAACCCACAAACACACTTTTTAAACCTATGGCCAAAACTTAGCCTTTAGAGTACCAATCTAGCTTTACATCTAAAGTAAATTAGGGTTATTTCGAGCCCATTCAACTTAATTAACTAAAGATAAGGCTAGTTGATTCTTTTAATCTAAGAGTAGTTTAAAGATAATTTGAAACCCTTCAATATAAAAATATGATTTGGGGCAAAATCAAAAGATCAATTCTATCATGAATTGATCGAATTAGTTAATTTGTGTAATTAGGGGCATGATCTGGGAAAAATTGAGCCCTTAAACTAGATTTGTGGCTCAATAGATTGTATAAAATGTATGTAATATTTACATGACATTAATGACCCTAATTTTATCATAAATGCAAAAATGAAGGTAATTTTCATAAATAGGTGAACAAGTAGCTCAAATGTTCTTTAATTACCTTAGTCATTGGACCCTGTATCTAATATTTTAAACCCTAAACCTTATACCATTTAACTTTAACCTTAAATATTGTACCATTTATATTAAATCCTAAGCCATAATCCCTAAACCATAGACCCTTTAAATTATAGACCCTAAACCCTAAACCAATAAATATAGCCCTAATTAACATCCTTTATGTATATACTAATAATTAGGTTCATAGGGATGAACTTGGTCAAAATTGCATCACTCATTAAATCATAATTAACTTAATTGGTTCAATCTATGATGATGTGGGGGCTATTTAAGCTCATAATCACATTCTTTACTCATAAATATAGGTTCAAGGAACTCAAATTCCCTCAATTTCCTTCATGATTATACCCTATATACCTTAAAACCTATACCTTAAGCCCTAATCCTTAAAGTTCCTAATCCCTAAACTCTAAACCATAAATATAAACTCTTTAAACCTTAAACCAATCATTTTATCCCAAATTAACATCATTTATACTAAAAATTAAGTTCATAGGGCTCAATTTGGCATGAATCACATGACTGATTACCCCATTTGACTAATTCACTCAATTTGCACGATGACATCCAGGGTATACTGACAACACAAAAACACATTCTATAGTCACAAATGGGTCTAAGTGATTCAATTTATCCTCAATTATATTTTCAATTGACCTTATGTACCCTAAACCATTTATACAATAAAACCTAATCCTTAAACCATAAACCCTAAACACTATACCCTAAGTTGTAAACCATAAACTTTCCCTATTTACTAATATATTTAGTCCCAATTAACATCTTTTATAGTAAGAATTAGGTTTGAACATGACATAAAGTGATTAGAAATTATATATAGGTATTTAAACCTAAACCCTATGCCCTAATCCTTAATACCTAAAACATAAATTATAATCCCTATGCCCTAATACTGAATGCATGCCACAAACATATATGCCTTAAAATATAACTGATTTTGTCATGAGATGTCATAAAATACATTTTTTAAACCTATGGCCAAAACTTAGACTTTGGAGTACCAATCTAGCTATTTATCTAAAGTAAATTAAGGATATTTTGAGCCCCTTCAACCTAATTCATGACTATAAAATGTGATTTGGGGGTTGATCATCTCTAATTTTCCCCAATCACCATCACAATTGTACCTTATATACCCTAAAACCTATACCCCAATCCCTAATGCTTAAAGTTCCGAATCCCTAAACTCTAAACCATAAATATAAACTCTTTAAACCCTAAACCAATCAATTTTATCCCAAATTAACATCATTTAGACTAAGAATTATCTTTGTGATTGACCCTGTGCACCCTAAACCTAAGCCCTAACACTATACCCTAAATTGTAAACCAAAAACTTTCCGTATTTAATAATCGATTTAGTCCCAATTAACATTCGATGTAGTAAAAATTAGGTTCACACATGACATAGAGTGATTAGACCTTATATACACCCTTAAACCTAAACCCTACATGCCTTAATACCTAATCCCAAAAACTAAAACATAAACTATAAACCCTAATCCCTAAAACATAAACTGTAATCCTTAATCCATAATCCCTAAAACCCAAACCCTATGCACTAATGCCTTAATCCTTCCTAATCCCTAATCTATATTAAGTATAATGTGATCACATTATTTAATAACATGATCATGTTCTTTAATAAAGTGATCATGTTATTCTTAATATAGACAAAACTCGATTCTCAATGTCAATTTCTAACCCCAACCGAGTATTAATAATAATGCAATCATGTTATTATTAACATAAACTTATCAATATGTATGTTGAAGTAGAACCTAGTATAACAAATAACATGAGTGTGTTATGTAGTAATGTGATCATGATGTTATTAACCTATGCTTTTCAATATGTATGTTAAAGTAGAACCTAGTATAACAAATAATGTGATTGTTTTATGTAATAACGTAATAGTGTCATGTAATAACACAATCAAGTTATTATTATTATTATTATTATTATAGACTAAACTTAGTTTTTAATGTCTATTTTTAACCTAGATCAAGAATTCTATCCCCACAAACATTCTTTACGTACTTTTACAAGATATGTGATACCTATGTACTTGAACCCACATTTGAAAATTTATAAATTGTCCTTGATGGGTGATGGATCATGTTCAAGGAAGAGGAAGATGTTGAAGAAAAAAACACTAGATGAATTAGAAAATTTGAGAGAGAAACACAACATATGAATGCAAAAACTTTGTGGTAGACAAGGTATAAACCTTGATCTAGTTGAACCAAATGCCATAGATAATAAGCCAATTGACAATAATGAATTAAAAAATGATGAAATTTACCATAATGAATTGAATAATGATGAAATTGACCATAATGAATTGAATAATAATTAAATTAGCAATAATGAATTAGATAGTGTTGGAATTTTACATTCAAAATTCTAAGTTTTTGATTTTTTGATGATGAGTCTATGTATGATGCTTCACCCCTCATAAATGAATAAAATTTGATGGAAACAAATAATGATGAAATTAACCATCAATAATATTTCATGAAAAATATAATGAAGAAATAAACAATGAATAAAATGTCATCCCACCTTTAAACAATGAAAGTAATAACAATTTTGAAATACCCTCTCAACAAATTATACCATTAATAACACCTCCAAGCATTATGTGTAGAAACAACAAGTAATTAATTAAATTCAATGAAAATATTTTATAATTGATACATAAAAAAAATGTATTATTGCCATTCAAGAATACTAGCTCAACAAATTTGGGATACTTTCTTTCAAAATTTGGATTATGATAGTCAAAGATGTCAATTATTTTTTTCATTAATAAAATTGATTAAGATGAAACCTATAATGTACACATTAAGATTAAGAACATATAACATGGATGATGAAAAAAATGAAATTATTAAAAATCTACATGATGCATATCATACTGTAGGCCCAAAATCATGCACCCAAGATTATAATGCTGCCTGATGTATACTTACAACTTATGCAATAAGTTATAAAATAGGGAAAAAATGAATGGTTTCAAAAACAAGCCAAACACTTAATATAAACAAAAAAATAATAATGAGAGCAATTAAAAGATGTGAAATACTTAATGAACCTAATAACAATGATCTTGGCATTCTCTGGTAGACTTCCATGAAAGGATAAGGATAAAGCCGATAATCTCAAAGAGTTGATCAATTTTGGAAAGACAGTACAAGTGTTTCGCCCAATGCAAGAGATGTTGTGAAAATAAGAAGTGGTTCTTGCAACAGTGAACTGCATCCAAAAAAATTATTATATATGAATCAAACATAATTATACTCTATTTTTTGGAAAAACGTCCACAAATTTATATTTGTTAAAGATATTTTGAGATGGCCAAACCTTTTTATGTAAAAATAAATCACACATGCACCACTTGTTGTTGTAGACAACTTGTTGAATTTTCAATGCACTATAATATTTTCTTCCATATTCATTATAATTTTCATACTAACAACATTTTTCAAGAGTGTGGCATTGAATTTTCATCAAAATCAGTTAGGGAATTTATTCCAACTATCTTTTGTAAGACCAGATGGACAATTACTTTACAACAAATCATGTTTAAATGGAAATTATAGCATTTGTGGTGGATTGCCAAAATTAAAAAAATGTATCCATGAGGATATTACAAGTGAAATTGGACAAGAATTAGTTGGTTCAATTAAATATAAATTAGTGACTTATCAAGTAAAATATGGAAAAGAATCTAAAAGGTGTGAGCTTGTTACAAAAAATATACTTGTCTCTAAATTTTTGGTCAAATTTAGGGAGAAGATTGTTTATGAGTATGCAAGGCACACATAGGGATAGATGGTTGGATGAACATTTTAAAATAATTAAGGATACATTACCACTTGGTTTAATTATTTTAGTAGTTGATTTTGATAAAAATTACACTTTCAAACCCCAAATGTAAGTTCAATCATAGTATTACAACTCATCACAAGTTGCCATATTCATGCATGCACCTGAAGTACAAAGCAATGACAAAAAATATTAAGCGAATACCATTTATATATCAAAAATGACTAATCATATTGTTTAGAGTATGTGTAAGGTTATTTTCAAAAGTTTTATGAATAGTTGAATTAGAAGAACATTACTTTCAATTAATATTACATTTAGTCAGACAATTGCACATCATAATTAAAAATGTCACAAATGTTTTATTAGTTGAGTAGGATGCATATTACCACTGGTGTAGAACATAGTTGGATTTTCACCAAGGATAGCCATGGAAAAAGGGAGCATGATGGTGCTGGATCATGTGCAAAAAGAGCTATTGCAAGGGAGGACTTGAAATTTGAAGAGGGTGTTCAATGAAAAATGCAAAAACTGTGGTTAAATGGTGTAATGAGAACATGTGTCATGGTTCTCAACCAAATTATACTATTCATAGACATTTTTGTTTATTGAATAAGAACACTTGGCAGAGTATGAGGATTGTATGACTCTAACAGGTTTAAGTGACCTCCACTCATTTTGTATCTCAAATGCAAGCTCTTGGACTATTCATATGAGACACTTGGCATGTTTTTGCTCTGCATGCATGGACTCTATTTGGAATGAGTGTGTGTCACAAGAGTGGGTGGATGATTGGAGTTCCAAACCTCTAATTCCAATAAATATATATAATTTTCTAATATCATTACAAAT
The DNA here is from genome assembly GCA_037957365.1 of Torreya grandis. NCBI lineage: Eukaryota > Viridiplantae > Streptophyta > Pinopsida > Cupressales > Taxaceae > Torreya > Torreya grandis. The sequence goes on from JARHVA010002727.1 coordinate 2,320,626, forward strand.
TAAAATAATTACATAATTACATGACTTTGACTATGTATCTAATCTATTACAACTAAGTAGAATAGTTTTCATTATGTATAATTTATTCTCATTATATACCTTATATTGTTGCTAAAAATGGTTTTTTGTGATATAGGGCATGTTTTTGTAGTTATTACAGATGAGGATAACAAAAGGGCACTGATTATTGCTTGTGTTGGTGTGTAGAGAGAAAGAAAAAATTGACTTCCCCAATTATATATGGAGAAAACATTGACTATCCAACTGGGTGAGTGGTAGTCATTGGAATTTGGTTTCGATGATATCTTATAAAATATTTAGATCAATGGTTGTTTGAAGGGTTTGAAACACACATGAAGATATTTCACTATTCAAATTTGATTCTTGTAACAAATATTTAATTACAAAAATATAATGGGAGGTCATTAAATAAGAAACTATGGAAAGTTTGGGAGTTAGACCATAAAGCTATTCTTGATAATGTCAAGGTTAGAGAAGATCCTAGTGGTTCATTGGATTTAAATATGTATGTGTGTTGACTTTTCAAATGTATATGTAATCAATTTTACCAAATGTTTTTTATTTTATAGGTATTGCATATAAATTTCATTTTTAATTATTTATTAACAATGTTTTGTAGGTTAGTGGTGCCAGATAAGCTTCCACTTTCACGTGGTTGGCACTATCATTAAATAATTATATATTATTGAAACTAAGAGAATCTCAAGTTAGACATGATCGAAGCTCAAGAAATGACTTATAGGGTTCATTTTATGGGTGTTTGAACTTAGGCTAAAAAATGCATTTTTCTTGTAATGGGAAGGGCATTCTTGAGGCTAGAATGGGTTGTGGGTTTGTTGATCGAGCCTAATATGAGGCCAAGAACATATTTCTAGACATTATTCAACCCCCAAGATGTGTTTAAAGTGTTATTTTTTAGTCAGGAAGCATCAGAACTAGATTTTTACAACCACAACTTAAACTTTGACGACATTTATTGTCAGTGTTTCCATGCTCTAGAATGGTAGTGAAAATGCACTTACAAGTGGGCTTGAATGTTGTGGTGGTGTGATAACATGTAATTTTAATTTTTGGATGTGATCATAGTGATATATTTTGATATGGAGATCCCAAAGGTAGAAATGCCAGTTGGAGCTCAAGAAGTTACTTGTTTAATGCTAAAAAGTTGCATCTTTGGACCCCTCACCGTAACTTATCCAACAGATTGCTATCAAATATTAAACCTAAGTGATATAGGTCATGATTAGAGGGATTAAATATTTAGGGGAGGGATTTTATGGTTCACAAAAATGACTTATAGTTTTTGTTTATGCATGTTTGAACTTAGGCTAAAAAATTGCATTTTTATTGTATTATGAAGGGTGTTCTTAAGGCTAGAATGGGTGGTGGGTTTATTGATCAAAATTTATGGGAGGAAAATAACCTATTACTAGAGATTATCTACCCCATCGAACATGTGTCAATATCAATTTTTAGTTAGAAAACATCAAAACTAGAGTTTTATAACCACAACTTAAACTTTGACAACATTTGTTGTCAGTGTTTCCATGCTCTAGAATGGTAATGAAAATGCACTTATGAATGGATGTGAAAAACATGGTGGTGTTTAAAATGTAATTTTCCTATCTAGATGTGATCAAAGTGATATATTCTTAGGTGGAGGTCTTGGAGGCAAAAATGGCAATTGGAGCTCAAAAAGTTGCTTATTCACTACCAAAAAGTTACATTTTGTACCCCTCATTGTAACTTATCCAATGGATTTATATCTAAGATTATAATTGATTTATATAGGGTGAGATTAGTGGGATTTAATAGGTATGGGAGGTATTTTATAGTTCACATAAATAACTTACAATTTTTGTTTATGGGTATTTGAACTTAGGCTTAAAATGCATTTTTATTGTATTAGGAAGGGAGTTCTTGAGGCCAGAATGGGTGATGGGTTTGTCAATAGGGCCTGATGGGAGGAAAATAACTTGTTACTAGATGTTATCCACCCCTATACATGTTTTTAGTGTTATTTTTTAGTCAAGAAGCATCAAAACTAAAGTTCTACAACCACAACTTAAACTTCGACAACATTTGTTGTCAGTATTTTTGTGCTCCAAAATAGTAGTGAAAATGCACTTCTAGGTGGATTTGAATGTTGTGATGGTGTGATAACATGTAATTTTCCTATCTAAATTTTATCCAAGTGATATATTCTTAGGTGGATGTCTTGGAGGTAGACATGGTAGTTGGACCTCAAGAAGTTGCTTGTTCACTACCAAAAAGTTGCATTTTTGGACCCCTCACTACAACTTGTCCAATGGATTTATATGGAAGATTCCAATTGAGTGATATAGGGTGAGATTATAGAGATTAAATAGGTAGGGAAAATATTTTATGGCTCACATAAATGACTTACATTTTTCATTTTACGCATGTTTGAACTTAGGCTAAAAATTTACATTTTTCTTGTATTGGGAAGGGCATTCTTGAGGCTAGAATGGGTGGTGGGTTTATTTATCAGGCCTGATGGGAGGACAAGAACCTGATAATATATGTTATCCACCCCCTGAATTTGTTGGCAATGTCAATTTTCAATCAAGAAGTATTGAAACTACAATTCTACTAAACTCTTGGCCTGCAGAACATCTTAAAACTTGGGTAAGATGAATTTTTGGTTGATTTGAGTTATATAAACTTGGGTAACAGTTGAAACATGTTATAATTGATAAAACAATACTATAAATATAATTTTTAATAGGCCACAACTTTATTTTTATAAATTGACCCATTATTTGAAAGGTTGCCCTGTTTACATAGTTAGCACTTTGTTTGGTAGATACTCAATGCCTTGTTATGCAATCAAATGCCAAGAAAGGTTGACATGTGCCTAAATAAGGTAAATGTCCATGGATTTTATAGAATTTTGTGTAATGGAGGATATTACAAATCATTATAAATATATTTTTGGAGTTTGACACTATTGAACACGAATAGACCCAACACAACAAACCCTTATTTTATTCAATTACCTTGTGTCTATTCGGTTAGTGTTCCAATGAAAGGATGTGTATGGTTGATAAAGTTTATTGTTGTGAAATTTATAAAATTATGAGAAAATTTATGAGTAAAATTCATTGTGACAATAGTTCATTAGGGGTCTGGTAACCTTTAAAGTGCAGACAATCCACTAAAGAGTGACAAATTTCTATGTTCTGAGTTGGTTAAAGCAAGTGAAGGTTGATCAAAGGATATTACCTATTGGGGAATGTGGAGATTGATAAAATATACCTAATTAATGTATTATGTTACTTTTTAAGGACTTAAAAATAAATAAAGTGAATATTGAAGCCTCTTGACCTCTACAGATAGGCAGCTAAGGTTTCAAACCCCAAAACCCTATAACTCCCATTCCAACCAAGTGAAATTATTTAAATTTGGTATTATAACATATTTTGATTACCCAAGAAGTATTAAAGTTTTTTTGACTTCGTAAATTATGGATTTATATATTTTTGATGACTTTTTCATGAATGGAGGGATATAAAGGCCTAATTAGACAAGGGTGTATAAAGGAAAAGGTACCTACAGAGAGAATTGAAGAATTAAACTTTAGGGAGAGTTGTATTAATATATAGGGTGGTATAATATGTTTTTTGATCTTAATGGGAGTTAATATAACTTGAAAACAAAGTGAAAAGGTAAAAAAAAGGCTACACGCCTAAGGGGTCATTAGTAGCTTTGTATGTGAAAATGAGTATTAAAGTGTGATTCAGGGTTTGGAGGATGTTAAATCAAGTATGATATGATCATACAAGAATAACCATGATAAAAAATTGTTCTCATTGAACCTATATTAAGATTTGGTACTTGAAACTTAAGAGGATTGCCTAATGAGAAGATAGTAAAAGAGTGAGAGGAAGTTTATGGATGGAATGAATGAAATGAGTTAGAAAATGAATGTGAGAGGTTTGTAAGAGGTCTAATAACACCAATAAGTGTCTCAAAAGTGTAAACTAAGTAGGTACAAAGAGAATAAGGCCATTAATCCTAAGTGATAAGAATGTCATTAGTCATTTCCACTACACACAATGAAATAAAAAATTTAATTTAAAAAAATATGGGAGATCTAAGATTTATGGCATTGAAAGAATATTTTTTTAATCCTCATTTGTGTATAATATCAAATACGAGATCTGATAGATAATAGGTTGGAAGATCAAAACAACACTATACAATAACACACAATGAAATAAAACTGAATATAAATTAGATAGATTGCCATGATAGGCATATAATATAGGCACATGTGTGTAATGCCAATAATACATAGATTTCTATGATAGGCATATAAAAAATTACATCTATAAACATAGTATCTAATGTTGGGTGAATTTCATATACACATATGTAATGCCAAAAATGCATGAATTGCCATATAGGCATATAAAAAAGTACATCTCATGTAAGACATTCTATTCCTCAAATAGCCTCCCTCTCTTTTCCTTCCTCGAAGAAGACTCTCCCTAAAATGCCCTGATAGTAGATGGAGACCACTCTAAAGCCTTGGATTGATCCAAGGTCTGACTATAGGTCCTAATCTCATAGCTCGATTATAACTGAACCTATTCAAATACAATAATTATTATAAAATTAACATAAAATACATTCAGCCAATTTTTAATAAATTAATTTCAAACTATAATAAAATATAATTTAAACATGTACTTACTGCAAGCTTATGATCCTACTCAATCCATTTTTCATACTTAAATAAGTCAATGATAGGCTCATCTATTTGAATAAGCATCTCAAATATGGGAGAAACATGAGAAGTTTCCCTAATAATCATTTGACTGGGACTATCAGATGTCATAGGATAAACCTACATACACAATACATTTACATAATTTATATTTGACCCAAGTATGTATTAAAATTATTAAAATGATTTTTTTTACAATTTAAAATTACAAGTTAATATATACCTTTGGTAGCACCTATGTAGATGACATTGCAACAATAATGCCTTTGTCTGTATTGGCTCACAAAGAGGGAGGAGTGTCTACTTGAGCCATCAACTATTCATGTAAACAAGGTCTCACTTAATTTTATATAAATTATTAAATCTTAAATATGGAAATCATGCATATCATGAAAAGATAATGTATACCAAGAATCATGGACGTGTAACTGCCATACAACGTGCATATCATGAAAAGATAGTATAAACCAAGAATCATGCAAGTCTAACTGCCATACAACATGCAACGGACAAGAAAAAAAAGTAGTTTTCATGTTGGAGGTAATATAAAAATTGTAATACATTTAAGAAGTGTGAGTGGAAGATTAGGAGGTGGAAAGAATAGTATCACTTCAACAAGGCAAATTTAGAGAGAGAAAAAGAATAAGAGACATATCAAAAACTCTATCCTTACTTGTAAAGCTTCTTTGGATAGACTAAAATGACATCATATATTTATTGGGGAAAGGTTGAGCTACATATATATGTCCATCATCATTATATTATATGAATGATATCAATCATATATATCTCTATATATAATACATGGATTGATATCACATTCATTTATAATAGATGGATGACTTGATTTTTGGGAAATCACCCAACTAATAGAAAGGAGTGAGCCATGGTGAATCCACCTATTGATGAAGGTCTATGTAAATAACATTATACCAATATCTCAAGGAAGGGAGGTCCTTATCCAGTATATCAAGTTTTATCCATCTAAATATATTATCTTGTTTTGGCTTAAGAGAATAAAATTGGCAAATAGTTTGGATGTTAAACTAGAAGAAACTGCAAGATGTAATTATTGAGGTTGGCATATATTTTAGTACCAACACAAATGGTTGATTGATATCACATTCATTTATAATATATGGATGACTTGATTTTTGGGAAATCACCCAACCAATAGAAAGGAGTGAGCCATGGTGAATTCACCTATTGATGAAGGTATGTGTAAATAAAATTATACCAATATGTCAAGGAAGGGAGGTCCTTGTCCAATATATCAAGTTTTAGCCATCTAAATATATTGTCTTGTTTTGGATTAAGAGAAAAAAATTGGAAAATAGTTTGGATGTTGAATTGGAAGAAACTACAAGGTGTAATTATTGAGGCTGGCACATATTTTAGTACTAACATAAATGGTGGCTCTCCCCGCAAACTTGTCAATGGGGATACAAGTTGTTGAGACCCAATGCAATGTTTAGCATAAGGAATGTTGAGTAGAGAGGTTTTTTACCCTTTATACCTTTGTAATAGCCAAATAAAGAAGTGTAATGAAGCATTCTAATTGAAATCTAGACCTTTGTCATGGTCAAATAAAAAGGTATAATGAGATATTACAATTAAATTATCATGTGTATTACAAGTTTTGGCTCAAACATGATAAGGTAAAGTTGACACCAAAATTTACAGTCCCTCTTTCCCTAACTCCACCTCTTCCTACAAACCACACCTCTTAAATTGGTCATCAAATACTATAAACATGTATAAGATATTGCAATCAAATGAATCAAGATTTAAGTCCTACTATCACTGTCTTAAGTGAAGTCACTTAATAAAATATAAATTTATTTAAATAACTATTTCATTAACTTTATTTAAATAATTAAATTGAATGTTGGGGCCTAATTCATGGTCCTTTATGTCTAAGAATATTCTTAGAGTTGCATTGTTAAGTTAATGATCCACTAAGTATGATTGTTGATGTTTTAATAATTAGTGAACAATTTTAAGGTTTTGATTGGGTCTGCATTGATATTGTTTGAAAGTAATTATAATTAATTTAGATAACTATTTTAATTATGGATATGAGTATACTTTTATTCCTAAAAAAAATTAAAGTTCAATTAATTTAATTTGCAACCTATTTATTAGTTAGTTGCAGGTAGGTTAGTAGTTAAAATTATTCAATTAGGTTGAATGTTAGTTGATTTGGGTGGATTCGATGCAATATAATTAGAAGTTACGTCAACCAACAAACTAAAATAACATTTTATAAATTTATATGGAAGTAATGGAGGAAGGGGTCAAATTTACAAGTCATCTTTACATTTTCCCACTATTATGGGTCTTAATCATGTTAAATCTAATTCCTTGTATTTTTACCCTTCATTTGCATTTCTTCTATTTTACCTTAAATTCACTTGCTATTATCATTCATTTTAAAGGGTAACAGGTGACTTTATGTATAATGGTAATGGTGTCATAATTCAAAATGAGAATATGACTATATTGAGCTTAGCAACTTCATTTTCAAGATAGTGTTACCTAGAAGGACCCCTAGATATGTGTTATTCATTTTATAAGTATCCTTGTGGCATGTGAACTATCCTTATCTAATGTTGAATGAGATTATTCATGGGATATTTGTGGTATTTTCCAAAATTAGTTATATAAATACCACTAATCTTATTCTCATAGCTTGCAACTATTATGGTTCCTCTTTAATGGTTTGTGATACCTCATAACAACTTCCAAAGGTTCACGGTACCCCCAAGATGATCAACCCATCTCCAAAATTTATGGATAAGTTTATTTATTTAGGAGGAAGAGGATTTTGAATGTTTAAATTTGATTTGAGTTCGTATGGTATGGTTTCATAGTTCTTAGCCTTTAATTAGGCCTAAGAGACCTAATTAGTCCTGAGGGGTGTTGAGTAGGTGTTCTCCAAAGAGATTTAAATTATGAAAGTCCATACATGAGCTATGTGATGTAAGGGAGTATCTATATGTGGGTTTGGTTTGGTTGGGAGCTTTGTAGTTCAATCATAACAAGGAGTTTTGCCTAAAAAAGGGGCTAGTAGAAGGAAGGTGTCAAAGAGGAAAGAAGAGTTAAGTGAAGGGTTGAAACTTGGGGGTTGTGTGGAATGGTTAGATGTATGAAATGAGATGTAATTAACTAGGTAGATGATCTTATGAGTATTTTAGAAGGATAAAATCAAAGTAACATGCAGACCTATGAAAACACATAAAAAGATTGTAAAGAACAGAGAAAGGATAAAGAGAGAGAACATGAAAATAAAGTATGAACTGAGGAGATTGATGTTAAAAGGAAATATTGCAGAGACCTATTTGATTAGTAAAATGACTTCAAGTAGAGAAGGAGGATTAATTGAATATAAGGAGGCTTAAGATCTATTGAGTAGGTAAGAGTGAATAAGAAAGACCTAGTAAATGCAAAGTGATCAAAGAGATAAAGAGGTTAAAAGCAAAAGACAAATAAGGAAAAAAATATATTAGAGTTGGGTATTTGGTAGAGGTAAGTGTGTGTTTCCATCCATATAAGTGAAGCTTATTAGAACCTATATATCAAGATATTTGATAGATAAATTTAACTTAAACTTACAAGCAAATATACATAGACTAAATGTATATAAAGCATAAAATCAACTCAAAATTTTACCTCTATATAATTAAAAAGTGTCATCTTAACAGAGACATATGCAATAGTGGATGGGCTAGCAGCTAGATCTAAATATGTAAATAATGGCTATGATAAATCAAATGTTGTAAATATTGACTATGATGATGAAGGCACCATCACCTCCTGGGACATAAAAATGACATATATATTATTCAATTTCTATGTAAATTAATTTTTAGCTAAATTAAATTTGAAAATACAACTTAAATTTAACATGAAATTCATATAAAATGTACATGCATCTATGTAGTGGCTAATGTTTGCACACCAAATATGAGTTCTCACTCATAAGAATATTATCAAAGACCTCTAAACCACCAACACCATATTCATCAGAAGGTCCAATATACATATCTCCACAAGAACTACAAGGGTGGGGTTAGGTATGCACACTAGGTAGAATGTCTCTAGCATTACTCTGTGAGATCCTAATCATATGTTAAATGAGTATATCAGTGAGTGAATTAATAACATGTAAAGTGTTAATATACATAACCTACTAAATTGTAGAGGGGATTTTAGACTTAAGTGGCTTTTGGATACAGATTTATGTAGGCTAATTAGGTGCATGATGTACATCTAGTTAATCTTGCGTAGAGCCTTTCCCTCAGCCCCAAAACTCACTAAAATCAAAATTGTTTGGAATCTCATTGAGGACAAACTCATAGTATAGTTTCCTCAAAAAAGATAATTGGACCTTTAGGCTGTTACATGGTGGAGAGTCAAACACCATCTACCATTGATCCCAAAAATTATCTATCATTAAGTTATGAATGTAGCGATGGATTGGAAAATGTTTAGCGGTTATGGGAAATGAGGCATTGGTGGCTAGGTCAATGAATAAGGCCCGAATGGATGATTTTGAAATTTATTTATTCTTGAGCTCAAGTGCTGACAAATTTTTAACATAATAAGTCCTACAAATATCCCTATATGAAGTCCATGTATCAATTTGACTCATTATAGAATCAATTTGACCTAATAATGTCTATAGGGAATTGGATATCTGGGTGCAGTAGGGTTTTGGTGAAGTGGGATCCCTTATTATACCAATTAATTCTTTTATTTCAATTTTATTTCCCATAATGTTGTCAATTATAATCTCCTAACTACTAGGGGGTTTTGTGGAACTATAGGAGGGTTAGGTGGAAGGATAAGAGGAAAAAGAGGGTTTTATGGAGGGTTAGTTGGAAGAGGAACAAGAGGGTTATGTGGAGGGTTAGCAGGATAGGATGTTCAAAAGAAACAAATTTCAATAAATTTTTTGGGTTAAATATTGAAAATAGTGAAAAATTAGGGTTAGTTTCAACATGAGACATATCTAAGGTACATATGATATGCAATTTGTGCCTAATATTAAGAAATATAAATCAATTACATATTCTAAAACTATTTTATATATTTTTACCACATCATGAAATTTTATGTAATGATAACCCAGTCAAACTTTTATAGACATTATTGAGCCAATCTATTGCAGTAGTTAGTTCAATATTTGGTATGGTTGATGTTATTAAATCACTTAATGTTTCCAAATTTGTAAGTTGAAATTCATTGTATCATTCAGCCTCACTAGGTTATAAGTATCATTATGTTGCATGGTTGAGCTACTCTCAATTTCTAAGAGGCAACTCACCTTTGATCTAAGGTTTGGGGCATGTGCCTTCCAATATCTCTCTATCTCCTTAGATATATGCACTTTCCAAATTTATCTATATTGTCCTAATCTTAGCTTTAGAGCCTTACAATGATACATATTTTTCAAATCAACTTTCCAAATTTATCTATGGACTTATGTCTTGCCTAAAATTATTAAAATGTACTTATCTTCCATCTCTACGAGTTCTGAACATGTACTTAATTTCATGTTCTTTGGACACTAACATCTAAAATAGACACTAGCATCGGCATTAATGTCATCACTTGATGCAAGTACCTAATAACCTAAAGTCATCTATTTTACAAATGAAACATATCTTAATGGTCAGCCTAAGTGTTTTAATGTGAGTTACTTATCCAAATGGATTGATATAAATACAAGATCAACCATCATTCATTCCTCACCTAGTAACATAGGAATAATACCTAGTTTTCTTACTAAAGAGTATTTAAAGAGCACTCAATTAAACAAAGCTTCCCTATTTACATAACAATCATATGAGAAATAAATCTACAAGTCTAAATTACTAAAGGATCAATCCAATATTTTGATTTTCTAAGTTAAAATTTAGGTCATTATTGTACTTGCTTTGCACATATTATATGATTCACACACAAGCCAACATGTAGGGGAGAACTACGTTAGTCCAAGTCCCTCCTTAATGTAATGGTTATGTACACAACACTCATTGATAGAGGGGTCTTTAGGGTCATCTCGACATCATGTGCCCACTAATCCATTTCCCCCAAGGTCACTATGAATATGAATAACTAGGGTTTTAAAAATTCATAAGGAGATAAAATCCATGACCTAGATCTGAATGCACTAGAGTGAGGGTGAAGTCAAACCTAAAAGCATCCAGGTGGTCACATATTTTTATAGAATGTATTCCATATAGTACACTTGTGTTGAACTAAGATAATAACATTAATGTAACCATCCTAGGCTAATGGTCGTGTCTAAAGCTTTGTAATTGTTAGATCTAGAATCTAACAATTATTCTAGAATCATTTTCTAATCTATCTTCTACCTATTCTGAATCCAACACTATGTTAGCATCATAACTAGATAAATACATTAATTATTTGTCATTTCCACGAAAATCTTAGTTGTACTTTATGTATTTATCCTATTCTAAGCATAATATTTTTATTATATGTTTATATTTGAGCTTAGCACCCAATTGGCCTGTCACAAATCTGATTATCACCCTTGTGCATTATCATTTCTATATTCTTAACCCTATATCTACCCAAGTAAGGATCCCCATCCAATTTAGGATTAAAAACTATTGTGTGAATTATGGCCATTAAATTTTATGTACTTTTGAGTGGATAAATATAGGATTATATACTTATTGTGTGGTGCTATGATCTATATCACACACCTTTCTACTTGTGTGTGGTATCCTAATCCATATCATGCACCTTCCTGTATATGTTACTATTCATTGGTTATATTTATGATGATTAATATTGCATGATTAATTTCCATATATATATTGAAATGAAAATTGTATGCATTACACTACATGTTTCATATATGCTTTGATCATATATTCATACTATGATGACATATTCTCTAGAAGTTAGCACATGATCTTAACTGATTACATATTTTTACATAACATGACATGACTAAATATTTTCTTGTGAGATTAGTAATTCATAGGATATATTACTCCCCTAAAAAGTGGGCATAATAGTGGGCTTATCATAGATATTCAATCATTCATTTATAGAAATTAAAAATATTAAATAAATTACATGATTTAGAGAGTTCAGATTGGTTCAAATTATGAGAATATTTATAATTTGATTAATATTATGGGAAAATATCTATAGTTTGGTATAGATTATGGGAAAAATATTTATAAATTGAAATAGATTTTTGGGCATATGTAATGCATATGCACACATTTTATAGGAACATGAGTTTTAGTTTTTTAGATTTGGGACAAAGTGGGATATATATGTATAAAAAAAATATCATGTTAACACTGATAATATTAGATTAGGGTAGTGAAAACTATTCATACATCCACTATTATAATTTTATATGTTGGCACTAATTTTAATTGATTATGGTACATGGATATTATTCATGCACACACTATTATATTTTTTATATATTCAATAGCATGACATTGATGTGACATTGATAGAACTAAAGGTAACATATTGAATCTATAATTCTATCTACAATGGTTGATTTACCCTACATGGGCCTAATATAGGATCCCTCTTTCATCTTAAGGTTTAAGATCAATTAAATGAGTAGTGTAGTTTAGGTTTAACATCAATTAATGACATAACACTACTCCTCCTTCATGTGGGTTAGGGGATTTATTTAGCTAAAACATGGCCCATGCCTTAGTACATTTATTATGGGGGGACGATCATCCTCAATTCTACAATGCTTTAGTAGGAAGTAAAATCTCTAAATACTTCAGTAGAAATCCCAATCTCCAATAATTCAACACAAATCTCACATATCCAATTGTTTAGTAGGAATCATCATCTCCAATATGTCACATAGCAACATGGTTCACCCAATTAGAGGTGTATTCCTTCCTTTCTCTTTATGTTTAAAAAGTTTCATAATTCTTTTTAGATTTAATTTCACATATAGGCATTGATTGTTTCAAGATCATTTTAGGTTTACATGGAGCAAGATACATATTTGAGGCCTTTTCCAAAAGCTAAGGTACATTTTACACACCCACATACATTTATATATCTTTTTAGTCTAGCATTTTATTTAATTTTAATATTAGGATATAAGGGTATGGTATTTTTATACACTAAAATATGATATTATACATTTAAAAATGTTAATCTTGACCTACAGCCACTTTACATGACTTGCACATACACAAATGGATCTTGTACACCCTTATATTCTATCCATATGTTTTCTAAGGGTTTGGTCTTTCCAAACTTTTATCAATCACCTACATAAATTTCTTAATATGTGTCTAAATTTTTTTAAATATTACTCAGACCATACCCAACTCATTATAATAGTAATCTTGAATTTTGGATGGTTTTGTTACACTCAGACACTTGTGGAAGTTTGGAAGTGTCCAGTTCTGATGGACCTATTCCTATGCCAAACAAAAACCATTTTTAAAATTCAAACTTTATAAATGGGTTATCTCATACATTTTTCATGTTAGTGGCATGATAAATTACATATATATTCCCATACAAATACATGATAGGTCTAATATTATTTAATTATCTAGTAGTATCTAACACTCCTCAAAGAAACATCTATACACTTATGCACATTTAAAGGGACTACTCTAAAATTCCCAATTTAGAAATTAAAAGATAAGTATCTAAATCCCTTAGTACTTTCCATTTATAGTAAGTGTAATTATGTAATCATATTATAATTTTATATTCAGGTCAATTTTTTATTATAATACATCAAATCAAATTAGTGTAACAATTTTTATCTTGTTTAGGTTCACTTAATAAAAAAGAAGTTAAAAAACACATTTACATATTTCATATTATTATCTTTAACATGCTTAATGCTTGTTATTTTTATTTCTTGTACCCTGATCTTTAGATTTTAATAATTTATTTTCTTAGCATGATATTTACATTAAAATTTTATTTCACATTTTTACAATCGACCATTGTTGACTTGGTGACTCTGGTATTTTTTTATTTCTCCATATTTTAGGATGTTTTATTTCATTTATAGTTGGCCTTAGTTTTCCTTATGAATATTTGGTAGCACCTTTAGGGTTGCAATATTTGTTTTCATTTTAGAGTCTTTAATACATTATTTTTAAACTTTAATTTTCACTTATTATCAACCTTATCTTCCAATGTGGACCTTTGATAACACCTCTAGGTTTTTATGCAACTTTTGTCTCTCTTTAGACACCTTGGTTCTTTATTTTATAGTCTCACATTTCTATTCTAGACCATTGTTTCCTTCATGGTTATTTGGTATATTTTTGAACACTCCCTATTTTGGGATTATTTCTCATATTAGTGCCTATGATAGACCCTTTTTCAGTTTTTATGGATTCCTTAGTGAGATGATTACCATATTTCATAACATTTACCTTTTTAGGGTATCTAATTTTGTGATTTGACTTAAATCTCCATGTAATTTTATATCTCTTATTATTCCTAGGCTCTTTTGAGGTAAAACTATCCTTTCTTATGGTCAACTACTAGTGTATCCTCATTGTATCACCCTTTTATACTTGGATGGATCTTACACGATCCCCAATTTTTCCTCTCCTTTCAATTGAGGCACACTTGGGTTGGTTTTTAGATTTCACTCTTTTTTAAAGTATAAGTCTAAGGGTCTTTCAAAAATTTTGTCTTTAGGTTTTTGATGCACCTAGAGATATGATATTAATGTATATGGGGTGATGGAGATGCCAACATGTACCACTCCCCCTTAGTTAGTTATATGGGTAACATGTGGAGTTAATTATATTTGGAAATGAATAAGCCTACATAAGGATTAAGAGTTTACCCATCCATTGTTAGTGATAGAGGTGTATACACCCTAATTATACCACCTCAATGTCAGCATCAATTTACCATCATTTAATATGTCATCCTATCATTTATAATTAATCCATCCCCAAATCACATTCATTAAATTATTTAATCCTATCAAAACATTACTATCACCACCACATGAAACATTAATAACCCTCACATTAATCTCATTAATCGACACCAATGATTAATTAATTATTTAACACCCATGATTAATTAATTAATAATAATTAATTATTTTGTTAAATATGTGCACATAATTGATTAAAGTAAACAAAAAAAGCTAATTATATACACCCACATTCCATCCCAAGTCATCCCATAGCTAACTATTTTATCAAAATATAAATTTATCTATGCACACCTAATCAAATTAGTTAACTCATCCATCATTCAATCTCCAAATACAAACAACCTTAATATAATCCTTGATCAAAAGAGAAGCTCAGTCCATAAAATAAGTTAATTCCTTGATTTATGCTTTACACATACAATATATCAAATAAACTAATATTTAAACAAATTAATTTAAATTAAACCAAAACATGCAAGCTTTAGATCAAAGTAGTTATTCTCATCCATTCAAACTCAAGTTTTCAAATACGATTAAATCAATTTAACATCTTGGGAAAAATATAAGATTTCTTTGCCATCCTTGCAATCAAATAGGAATAAATCATAGGTGCACACTTTCAAAATATTTCATGATATTTGAGAAATCACAACCAATCAATTACAAATTAATCCATGTCAATGAATGAGGATATTCATTCGGTAGGCGAATTTAAATTATTTATTCTTTTTCATTTTTCTCATTCTAAGGTTATGTTATATTTAGAGTAAGAATTTAGTATTTTTTTATTACTTTCTATTCAATCTCAAAATTTTAGAATACATATTTCTGGAATGCTTGGTGGGACCATTCTCCTTCTCAATTCATTCTACTTTTTTCTTTATTTTTCCTATTTATATTAACATGTTTGCCGTTTAGTAGGTGTACATGTATTCTAAGTTCAGATTGAAATTTTCTTAGCTTGAGGATATAATTTTTTTTTTTTCATTTTTTTTTTCTATTTTTATATGCAATAATGTTTATACTATGATCTTTGATTTTTATTCTCTCATGAATGACATTTATGTATCACATATTAATGTTTCTATGTTTTATGTAGGTCCTAGACAAGTAATGACATTTCTACACTATGTGATGTTTCTATATTGAGGAGTGACATTTATGCATTAATAAGTGATGTTTATACACTAAAGAATGTCATTTTTACATTGTGTAGTATTTATTTTCTAGTAGTAGCATTTTTGTACTGTTAGTAGCATTTTTCTCTGGTAAGTAATATTTATATTCTATAGTTTAGATTTTAGATTTATAATGTTTCTGATCTATTGCTAACATTTATGTTCTGATTATTGATGTTTATGCATCAAGTTTTATAATTTTTTAATTTCTCTACTAACTTACTAGAATCATTTTTTGAATACCTAACTTGTCAAACTACTAGCCTATATTACATAGGTTTCATGCAAGAAAACTACAAATCAGACAAATTTAATGACATAATCATAACTAAATCTATAAAGTAGTTTCTTTTTTACTCTTGTTGATTTTGTGTACATGAATAAAATCCATGTATACTCTTCTCTCATGTAAAAATGTGATTTTGAGAGTTAAAAATGATCTTAGTTCACTTGCGTCTCCTAGGTTAGCCTTGTATTCTCTTTTTTGATGCTATAAAACAATCTTAGAAACTAGAAACGATGGAAATCTATTTATTTTTCTCTTTCTAAGGGTCTAAAGACTTATATTTCATCACCAAACATTAACCAAATTTTGTGTTTTAGTAGGCTATAAACATTATTGGTATGGAAATCTTAATTTGGTAAGCATAAATTCACTTTTACTTGGCTTCTATGAAAAGGGGTGGTTAACCACAAATATACAGGGCTTAAATGACACCCTTGTATCATGGACTTGTCCATATTGTATTAAAATGTATAATGAATACTTCCATAGTGAACTTGTCTAAACCTAACAAAGGATCCATTCATTTTTAATCATGTAGAGGTGTTATAAAATATCATTTCCCAAGATCACCCACAACATGACTTCAAGGTATATGCATGGTCCCTATTCGGTTGAACTCCCATTTGATTATCATAAACTTATCATTGTGTGTGTATTTTCATCTTTCTCTTATGTGAAGCCAATTTTACAACCAAATCCATCTAAAACAAACCTAAACAAACCTATGACACCCAAAAATGAGGTATCAAGCAAGAATAAATAAAAAATACAACATGGAATACCCATTCAATCAAAGATCATTCCACTTTGATGAACCTATTGATAAAGAACAAGAATGAATTCATGATTATTATGTTAATATCCTTTAAAAAAATAAGTATAATGGTGAAAAAAATGATTTATTTAAATCTAAACAAGTTCATATCCAGGTAGACCAATACCTATTCAAAAATAAAGATGATATCCTTATGTAGATCATAGAGATAGGATACAAACTTACTTCCAATTATAATCCTAAAAACCTAAGTCATATTATAAGAATAAAAGATTAGACCCTTCCAAATCAAGATCAATCCACTTCTAGCAATCCCATTGGCTTAGACCAAGCAAATCTAAAATTGGCCAATGAAAATCCTAATACACATGTATCCCATGTCAATATCAAGAAAGGGAAATTAGTTCTAGCATAAAAAACACATCAAAATGAAAATCAATTTGAGTTTGACCAACTCTAATAGTTAAGTAAATAGTTGGACAACTTAGCTTCTCATGTAAACCCTTTAATATCCAATCCTTCATATCACCAAAAACAATCTAACAACCAACAATCCAACAATTGCGAATCTAATGCCAGGGCCCTTGGTTACTAAAACCTAATTTTATCATATCACCATGTCATTGCTACTCTAGGGCATGTAATTTGTCCAAAAATGGAAAGGCATGAAAGATGACCTCCAAAGATTACAATATAGAATCTAAAATCAGAAATTGAAATTCAAATTTGAGGAGTTGCTCCCTTACACCTTTGACCAAGAAATTATGAGAATACCCTTCCCTCCTTGCTTTAAGCCACCTAGGTTCAACAAAAAAAAAAGGGTGATCCTAGGGAACATGTTAAATAATTTTTCATGTCATGAAAAGAAGTTTCCTACAATGATATCTACTTACTCAATATATTCTCCCATAGCCTAGGTGGTCAAGCCTTAGAATGTTTTTTGCATCTCTGCAAGGGGTTTATTCTAACATTTGTAGATCTTTCTAAAATATTTATAAAATAATTATCCTATAATGTGGAACATTAAATCACAATTATGGATTTTTGTAACACAAAATAACATAATGGAGAGAGCTTATCTTTCTTCCTAATACAATGGAGAAGCCTATAAAGTGGGTTTCCTTGGTCCATTTATAAAAAAACCATTTGTCATATCTTAATCGCCAATCTAAACCAAGATATGGATTTTTACCATAAAGTCATTTTTGCTACTACCTTCAAATAAATCATCAAAAAAGGAGTTCAGATAAAAAAATCACTTGTAGCTAAAGAATTGGTGAAATGTTTTCATAAAGATCACCAAAATCAAACCCAATAATAAAATCCTAATTTCTTTGGAAAAATTAAGAATGTTGTTTGTGATAGAATGATTGATGTAAAACACATTAAGGCAATCTAAAAAACTTAAAACCCAAACAAGAAATTAAAATAAGACATTATACACCTCTAGGGGAATCAATGGAAGCTATCTTTTTCAAATTGGTTGGTGAAAACATGATTGTGTTCCCATTAAATAAATCCTTTGATGAAAGTAAACCAAATCCCACATGGTATAGATAAAATGAATATTGTGATTTTCATAAAATTAAAGGGTATTTGACTAAAAAATGCATGAAAGTAAATAACTATGAACAATATCTCATTGATATAGAGATATTGAGCTTGAAGAAAGTGCATCTACATCCAAAAATAGATAATTGGGCATATACCAAGATCCATTTCCAAAGAATGATCAATTTCATCCTTAATTAAATCAAGGTAAAAAAAACTAAACCATTAATGTCAACTATAATAAATCCTCCCATTCTCATGATGCATTAATTGGTCATATTAAACACACAAACAATTGTGTTGTAAATATCAAAGTCAAAACCCTAGATTTTGCTATCACAAATAGGAAGAAAAATCACTAAGGGCCTCCTCTACCCACTCTTGAAGGAAATTAAAACTTTATAAACCAACTTGAGAAAACCCCTACTCAAATGTTTATTCTATATCTTCTCAAAACATCTACTATTCATAAGGACATCCTGTATAAAATCCTTCACGAGTTAAGAGTTCCCAATGACATCGATCCATCTTAATTCTAAGGACTCATTGGACTCTTGTCTTCAAGCCATGAAATTACATTTGAAAAAAATGATATACCTTAATATTCCCTTAACCTATGGCATGTCTAGGGATATGTGTGGCTGACTTGTGGCTTACATACATCTTATATTATCTTGTTGCATGTCTCTATGTTCTTAGTACGGTCAACCTATGAAATAGCCATGGATAAGTAGAGTATATATAAGAGGTATTGTGAATTTTTCTCTTAATGAATTATTATGGAGGTTTCCCCCTCAAAGTGGCTCAACTATATTTATCAATCAATCTACTCTTATGTTAATCATTATTGTGAATTTACATCTTCTACTCTAATTTTTGTAATATAATATTTTATTATGAGAACACCTAAGTAATATAATTACAAGTGATATCAGATATTATATTTGGGAAAGTTTATATGGAATTATTATTTTTATATATAGTGTTGTAAGTCTCCTATGAGTGAAAGGATCGATAAAATATAAATTACAATCAGGGAAGAATTTAATTTTTATGTCACTATAATATTGTTTGAAGTGTTTTTCTAAAAAAATAGTAAAAAAAAGAGCAATAAAAAATTCCACCCTTTTGAAAATTAGTTGTAATTGGATTCATCTTAGTGATATAATCATAATGGTATATTATTTTAGGCCAAAATTTTTCACCATTGTGCACATTAATAATCCTAGGATTCATCTCAATGAGAAGATCACAACAATATAATATTCTGATACTTCTATTGGCTAAAACCCTCTAACCTAGGGTTTATGCATGTCTAGTCCTAACACTCAAAGATGTAAAAAAGGGAAATAAACTCCAAAAAATCCTCAAAATGATGACATGGAGTTTGACACTTCTGATCCATCTATTTTTGAGGTGTTTACTAACTTTAGTCAAATTTCCGAAGCATAGTGAAAAAATATTTTCTTGATGTGGTCAATGAGGATGTCAATGGGGTAAGAGGGGACATATTTGTTTTAAAGGCTCAATTCATAATTATAACTAAGAAATTTTCTAATCTTATAATTAACCTTCATAAAATAATCCTTCCCCACTCTAGTTTGGTTCTCCCTATTCAAACAATCACACTTCTAATCCTAGTCTGAATTAATTATTGCCAAAAGTGGACTTGTACAAGTTTTATGGTAAGGATCCGCTTGGATTAGTCAAATTAAATATTTATTTTTTCTACTTTAAAAACCATGTGCATGAAAGGTGGTCATGGCTTCTTTGTATCTGGAACATGATCAGTTTATTTGGTATAGATGGTTGTGTGCTCCAAATAAAAAAGAAGGGGATTTAGGTTTCCTAGTCTATAATTTTTGAGGAGTTGTAGATCCACTATCATAATAATGTCTCAGAAGACTAATTCCATTAGCTATCAAAAATGTGCAAAATAGGGATCACAAAGGATTATATTCATTAATTCTATAATCTCTCCTTACATGTGCATGACATCACTAAGGCAAATTTGATATACTTATTTCTAGATAGCTTCAAAGATAAGATACAAATGGAGGTTTTCATGTTTAGTCCTAGTTTAGTATTTAAATCCATATCAATGGTACACATGGTAGATGAAAAATGCATGGTCAAATGAAGACCTTTCATGAATTTTCATAAATGGAATATCCCAGCCCCATCATTTCCTTAGCATACAAGATTGATCTCTCAATAAATTGAAGAGAAACATGTAAAAAGGACATGTTTTATTTGTGATATAAAATAGAGAAAAAGACATATATGTGCTGAAAATGAGTTGTTTTACATTAAATGTTCCAATGATGTTAAAGAAGAAGATGAGGCCTCAGGTGCAGGTTTGGAAGAACCATAGGATTAATCTAAAGATTATCAACCTACCATTTCTTATTATGCAATTTTAGGTATTAGTACTCCTCAAACACTTAAGGTGGTAGGTTTCCTTAAGAAATAGAAGATGACTATGTTGATTGACTCTAGGAATACACACTTCATCAATAGTAAGTTGGCTACTGATTTGATTTTTTTCATTTAACTAGCTCTAGTATTTTAAGACATGATTTTAGATGGTGGTACAGTCAAATATTTTAGAAAATGCCATAATATTTATCTTTCTATGGGATACTATCTATTAGATTCTACTATGTTTTCTAATCCCATAAACATGGTTGACAATGTTTTGAGAATGGAATGGCTCACCACTTTGGGCACAATTGAGATGAATTTATAGGATCTATTCAATAATTTTCATTCATAAAGTAGGACATTTAAACTATGTGGTTTATGGGCTAAATCTACAAAATTGGTTAGTTCTCACCAGATGACAAAGATGCTTATATAAGGTGTTGAAGTATTTTTTACATGATTGTTTTCCATATAAGTTTAATCAACCAAGGAGTCTACCCACTTGATTTATAACTAGTGCTGGATGACCATTCTATTATTTTTAATGCTATGCCAAAAGGTCTTCCACCAGGAAGAGCACATGATCATGCCATTAGACTACATCCAAGTAGTACACCACCCAATACTAGACCATATAGGTATCCCTATGCCCAAAATAATGAAATTGAAAAGATGCTATAAGAGATGTTAAAGGCAAGAATTATTAGACACAACTAAAGTGAATATTCCTCCTCAGTGGTTATGGTGCGTAAGAAGTATGACACTTAGAAGATGTGCGTAGACTACAAATAACTTAATAATTACACCATCAAAGATAAGTTTCCTATTCCAGTAATTAATTTTGATAGATGAACTACATGGCACTATTTATTTTAATAAGTTATATTTTCACTTGAAATATCATTAGATTTGAATCTGTGAAGAGGACATACCTAAAATATCTTTCTAAACTCATGAAGGCCATTATGAGTTTATGGTCATGCCTTTTGGTCTCAAAAATGTATCATATACATTTTAGAGTTTGATGAATACTATTTTTAGGCCATTTTTAATAAAGTTTGTGTTGGTATTTTTTGATGACATTCTCATTTATAAAAAAAATTGGGAAGACCATTTAAAGGATGTGAAATAGGTACTTTTGGTTCTAGAACAACATTAGTTTTATGCCAAACCTTACAAATGTGATTTTGGTGTTAAATATGTGGATTACTTGGGCCATATTGTTTTACATGAAGGTGTGAAAGTTGATCCTAAAAATATCCAAGCGATGATGGAGTGACAAGTGCCCAAGACCCTTAAGAACCATTGGATCTCAAATGAGATGAATTTACAAGAATTATTCATGTACTTTCATTCATAAGGTAGACATTTAAATTTTGTGGTTTTTGGGCTAAATATTCACAATTGGTTAGTTCTCACTAGATGATTAGAAAATGTATTGAAAGATTTATTGCATAATTATTTTCTATAGTAGTTTATCCAATTAAGAAGTCTACCCATCTTGATTTACAACTAGTTCTAGATGACCATTCTATTATTTTTAGTGCCATGATAAAAGGTATTCCACAAATAAGAATGCATTTTCATGCCATTCAACTACTTATAGGTAGTACACCACCCAACATTATACCCTATAGGTATCCCTATGCCTAAAATATGAAATTGAAAATATGTTACATGAAATGATGGAGGCATGAATTATAAGACACAACCAAAATGAATATTCCTCCCTGATGGCCATGGTGTGTAATAAGGATGACACTTGGATGATATGCCTAGAATATAATGAAATCAATAAGTACACCATCAAATATAAGATTCTTATTCTAGTAATTGATGAATTTCTAGGTGAATTTCATGGCATTGTTTATTTTACCAAATTAGATCTTCACTCTAGGTATCATTAGATTTTAATATGTGAAGAGGACATACCTAAAACAACTTTATGAACTCATGAATGCCATTATGAGTTTATGGTCATGCCTTTTGTCCTCACAAATACCACATATACATTTTATATTTTAATGAATACTATTTTTAGGCAATTTTTGAGAATGTTTATGTTGGTATTTTTTTATGAAATTCTAATTTACATAAAAAAATGGTAAGACCATTTGAATCATGTGAAAATGTACTTTTAGTTTTGGAACAACATCAACTTTATGTCAAACATTCTAAATGTGCTTTTGGAATTAGATATCTAGAGTACTTGGGTCATATTGTTTCACATAAAGGTGAAAAGTTGATCCTAAAAATATACAATTGATAATTGAGTGGCACGTGCCCAGGACTCTAAATAACCTTTGGGGAATAATTGATATGAATTTATAATAACTATTCATATAGTTTCATTCATAATAAATGACATTTGAACTACATGATTTATGGGATAAATATCAACAATTGGTTAGTTCTCACTAGATGATCAATATCCTTAGAAAAAGTGCTAAAGGGGTTTTTACGTGATTGTTTTCCATAGAAGTTAAACCAACCAAATATTCTACCCATCTTAATTTACAACTGGTGTTGGATGACCATTATGTTTTTGTTGGTGCCATTACAAATTATATTTCACCAAGAAGAGTGCATGATATTTCCATTCGAATGCTTTCATGAGTACACCACCCAACATTAGAATCTACATGTATCCCTATGCCTAGAAGAGTGAAATTGAAAATATGGTAAAATAAATATTAGAGGTAGGAATTATTAGACATATCCAAAGTCAATTTTACTCCCAAGTGGTCATGGTGCATAAGAGGATGACACTTGGAGGATGTACCTAGACTACATAGAACTCAACAAGTGCACCATTAAATATAAGTATCTATTCCAGTAATTTATGATTTTCTAGATGAATTCCATGACATTTTTTATTTTACTAAATTATATCTTTGCTCTGAGTATCATCAAATTTGAATTTGTGAAAAATACAACCAAAAAAACTTTTTGAATTCATGAAGGCCATTATGAGTTTATGGTCATGCCTTTTGGTCTCACAAATAGACCATCTACATTTTAGAGTTTGATGAATACTATTTTTAGGCAATTTTTGAGAAAGTTTATGTTGGTATTTTTTGATGAAATGCTCCCTTACAATAAAAAATGGTAATACCATTTGAAGCATGTGAAACATGTACTTTTGGTTTTAAAACAATATCAGATTTATGCCAAACCTTCCAAATGTTATTTTGGCATTATATATGTGGAGTAATTAGGTCATATAGTTTCACATGAAGGTGTGAAATTTGATCCTAAAAATATCCAAGAATGATAGAGTGGAAAGTGCCCAAGAACCTTAAGAACCTTTAGGAATTTCTAGGGATAACATGTTACTATCACAGATTTATCAATAATTATGGTATAATTACTAAACCACTCACATATTCATTTAATAATGACTCCTTACAGTTGATTAAAATAAATAATAAAGCATTTGAATAACTGAAAATGGCTATGTGCACCACTCTAGTTTTGGCTACACTTAATTTTTCTAAATTTTTTATTGTTGAATGTGATGTATTAAGATATAACATCAGGGATATAATCATTCAAGAGGGTATACCACTTAAATTTGAGAGTCATCAATTGAAGGGAAGAAACATGATCAATCCAATATATGAGAAAGAGATGATGGATATTTTGCATGCAGTCAAGTAATGGAGACCTTATCTGATGGGTTGATAATTTTAGGTAAAGACTAATCACGATAGCCTCAAATATTTTTGGAAAAATTATTATAATTATAAGAACAAAATAAATGGGTGAATAAAAGGTTAAGATATGATTTTGAATAATATATAATAAAGGAAAAGAGAATGTAGTGGCATATGCACTATCAAGGTAGGATAAATTAGTTGAGGCATTGTTATGCATAATGACCATTTGGTATACATATTAGTGAGAGGAAGTGAGATCAAAATGGAATAATGAAAAGGATACCCAAGATTTTATTAATAATCTTTAGATTGGTTCTGGGGGTCTAAAAATATTTCATTGAAGGGGAATGCATTATGCTATAAAGAATGATTATACCTCTATAATAATTATCTACTCAAACATAAAATCCTTCAAGAACTTCATGCATATTCAATAGGAAGTCATTCATGATTTTTAAAAACATATCATAGAATTAAACAAGATTTATTTGGAAGAAATAAAAGGGTATATCTAGAAATATGTGGCTGAATGCATGGTATGTCAATAGAACAAAGGTGAAACCATTAAGACCCCATGTATTTTTTAGCCTTTATCCATCCCTAACTAGAGGTGGGAGGAGGTTTCCATGGATTTAATTATTGGGTTACTAAGGTCCGAGGGTAATTTTTTTTATCATGGTAATTATGCATTGACTCACCAAGCATGCTCATTTTTGTTCGTTATCACAACCATTTATCACCAGTAAAATAACTTCTACATTTCTCAATATAATTAAAAAATTGCATGGTACTCTAAAGATATTTGTAAGTGACCAAGATCCCATATTTATTAATAATTTTTGGAACAAATTATTTGTATGTTTGGAGACCCAATTGACTCATAGCTCATCCTATCATACTCAACCTAATGGATACATAAAGGTAGTCAACACATGTCTATAAGGGTATCTTTAATGTTTTATTTTTGATAAATAAGACAAATGGGTTCATTGCCTTCCCTTGCTAAATGGTCATATAACACTTATTCCAAAAGGTATCTATTTGTGTGAATATATGGGTATCACCCCCATCCATCACTTCAAACTTGAAGGTGAATCCCAAGGTTCAAGATTTTAAGGAACCCATTCACCATCTGTAAGAGGTATTGGCTAGTTTGTAGAGAATTTAACAATGGAACAACATAAAATGAAGCAATGAGCAGATCAACATTGTAGTGAGAGGCATTTTGACATAGGTGATTGTGTCTTTGTGAATTTGCATCTATATAATAAGATGTATCTAAAATAATATAAAAAAGATAACATGTCATCCCCTAAGTATTATGGTCATTATCAAATCTTACAAAAAATTGGTAGTGTGCCTTATAAATTAGAATTTGTCCTCTCCATTCACATATATTTGGTATTCCATGTCTCTTGCCTGAATAATGTAATTGGACATAGAGTTTTAAATTAGACTAAGTTACTTGAATTAGAATAAGAAGGTTGAGTCATTGAAGATCTTGAAGAGATCCTTCACATCTACACTAAGTAATTATGAACCAAAATAATTAAGGAGTATTTGATCAAATATAAGAATATGCATTCTGAAGATACAATATGGGAGGGTGAAATGTTCATGTTGAAACATCCTAGTTTGATTAAACATTGGGGGTAATGTTGTTTTAAAGGGGAGGAGCATGTTATACCATTAACCTATGGTGTGTCTAGGGATATGTGTAGCCAAATTGTGGCTTACATACCTCTTATATTATCTTATTGTATATATTTATGCTATTATTAATGTTAGTGTATGGAATAACCATGGATAATTAGAGTATATATAAGAGGTATTGGTTAGTATTTTATCATCATATTGCTAATTTTGATCTTATTGCATTATTGTGGAGTCTTGAAACAACTCAGTCAACAAGATATGGTAATAGAGTTTCCTCATGTTTATTTTTCTAATGGTGTTTGTGAAGATTGCCTGCTTGGTAAACATCCTAAAGAAAAATATGACAAAGGCAAATCATGGAGAGCCACTCAAATTTTGGAACTAATTCACAGTGATGTTTCTAGACCATTTCTAAATACTCTTTTATCAATCATTGTTTTGGATGTACATATTCTACTCTTATTTCTATGATATAATATTATATTATGTGAACACCTAATTAATTTCATTACATACCTACCATTGGCTCATCACATAATTTACCCTTATACATCAAATCCTACATCACTAAACAAAAAGTGAAAAGGTTACTTATAGACAATGGTTAGAGTTTGAACATATATTCTTTGACCCTAATCAAACATATTGGCTATTCAAAAGTAACATTGGAATATAACACCATCACAATAAAGACATATGGAAATGCTGAAATAGAATCAATAGGTACCATACATCTTCCTATCATGGTTCGTATTGTCACACAACATTAATACATGTCATTGATCTTGATCTCCCCTAAAACATCTTCCTTGGTTTACCATGGATTAATGTCATGCAATCCATCCTATCGACCTTCCACTAATGCATAAAATTTCCCCATTCAGGAATAGAAGTGACTCTCCCCAATGATCCCTAACCCTTCTAATATTGAAAAATGTTGGAGGGGTGATATCACAAAACCAATTATTATCCTATCAATAATAGGCATATATGTATGCAGAGACTTATATGAAATCAATAAGGTATGCCCAAAGAATGATTTTCCTTTACCTGATATTGACATGATCATTGAATCAACAAATTGATATGAAATTCTATCTTTCATGGATGGTTTTTTGGGATATGATCAAATAAAATTTGCACCTAAATATCAACACAAAAAAAAATTCAACACACTATGGGGAACTTTTTGTTACCAAATCATGCCTTTTGGATTGAAAAATTTAGATTAAACGTATCAATGATCCATGACTATTATATTTCATGATATGTTTTATGATATAATCAAGAATTACATGGATGAAATATTGGGTAAATAAAAAACTAGATTAAAACATCACACCATTTTGCAAAAAATATTTAAAATATCGAGAGTATAAGGTTTGCCTAAACCTTAAAAAGTGTATATTTGATGTCAGAAAATGGTTGGGATTAATTATATTTATAAGGGGTATTGAATTTGATCCTAATTTTTTTTAATCCATCATATAAATTACTCTTTAAAACCTTAAGAAACTATACATCTTACAAGGAATAATCCAAGAAATGAAGAGATTCATCTCATAGCTCACAAATAAATGCCAACCATTTATGCATATACTAAAAAAAGACATTATATTTCATTGAAATGAAGGATGTCAATATGAATTTTAACAAATTAATAAATACCTTTGTAATCCACTAGTCCTAATTACACTTACTCTAGGAAAATCTATGTTACTTTACATTTCAATAACCTAGTTTACGTTAGGAACCCTCTTAACTTAACATGATGATTAAGGAAAAAAAAGATCCATTTATTACCTAAAAATAATTTTAGTAGAATATGAAATTAAATAAAATACATTCAAGAAATCATTCCTACCTATTGTCTTCACTTCCCAAAAAATACAACAGTACATGCTTAAAAATAAAACTACACTCGTTGCTAAATTTGATCCTATAAAATATCTTATCTCCAAAATAGTCCTCACAGGTCATATGTAAAAATGGGTCATGTGGATTAATGATTTTAATATAAAGTATGTGATTCAAAAATATATAAAGTGATAGGTCCTTGTAGATCAGTTTATAAAAACCCCAATATCATATAGACAACCTTTGAACATTGGATTTATAGATGAGTCCATTTTATCTCTTTATGAGTTACTAGGATAAATACTTATTTTGACATTTACTTCACCATTCATGGCTCAAGGGAATGAGTTGTTTCTTAACTCAATAAGGGGATATCATCCCTAAAACATTTATAATAAATTTTCCTCGCACCAATAAAATCAATGAATATTAATCCCTAATCTCAGGCCTCAAACTAACAATCAAATGAAACATTCAAATCTTATCACTATATGGTGATTCTCAACTCATCATCAAATAAATGATGAGTGTCAAGTCAAATGTGATAAATTCATCCCATACAAAACAATGGTTAAAAATCTAAAACAATACTGTAAGTACATCACATTTGAAAAGGTTCTTCATGAAAGTAACAAATCTATAGAACCCGTGGCCACCCTTCATTCCTCCTTGAGATGAAAAAGGATATTAGACAATGCCAATTCATGGTTGAAAAATCATTGATCCCAACATAGGATGTACCTAAATATAAAATGGTATGTGAGATTGTTGGTCTCAATTCCCATTCATATCATGAAATTTACACTTAATTCCATGACAACATTATCCCTTCAAACCTTTCCCATAATAAATGAATTTATGCAACGTGCTTCCCACTTTAACCTCATTGGTGACACTCTTTATTATAGAGGATACAATGGTACCTTATTGAGATGTTTAAATTAATAATAAACCAACTTAGCTATCAAATAAATTCATGATATAATTTATGGGTCAAACACTAGTAGCATGGTCCTAATTAAGAAGATACTCAAAATAGGATACCACTAGTCTCATATGGAAAAATATGCTTGTCAATATGTCAAAAAGTGTGAATCCTATAAAAAAACATGGAGTCCTCATTAATGCACCTTATCATGCTTTGGAAACAATCACAACTACATGTCCCTTTTAAAACTGAGGGCTCAATTTCAATAGGAAGATAAATACTCCTTCCTTTGATGGCCATAAATATAATATTACAACCACTAAATATTTCACCAAATAGGTAGAATCCATCCATATTACATACATAATTGGCAAACAAATATCTAAAATCATCCTCAATCACATCATTTGTTGTCATGGTCCCTTCAACCATAATTTATAATAATGGTAAGTCTTTTAAGAACCAATATGTCAAATCCCTTTATAACCAATTTCATATCAAGCATAAATGGTCCATGCCCTATTAGCCTCAAGGTAATGGCCAAGCTACAAATTCTAACAAAAGCCTCACTAAAATCCTTAAAATAATTGTCAACTATGTTATTCATGATTGACATCTTAAAAGTTATCCTACCTTATGGGATTACCATACTAATATCCTCATACCCATAGGAGTAACACCTTATCCCCTTGTATTTAGAGTTGAATTTGTCTTACCCATTGAGATCAAGTTATCTCTTTGTGATCTCCATATAAGATCTGATTGATGATGAGGAATATAGAGTCACACATCCTCACGAGTTTGAAA
The DNA here is from genome assembly GCA_037957365.1 of Torreya grandis. Taxonomy (NCBI): domain Eukaryota; kingdom Viridiplantae; phylum Streptophyta; class Pinopsida; order Cupressales; family Taxaceae; genus Torreya; species Torreya grandis. The sequence continues at coordinate 2,350,485 of JARHVA010002727.1, forward strand.
TTCTTGATGAAAAATGACTCAAAGTGCTAGATAATTTGAAGGCATATTATAATAGGCTACAAAAAAGATACAACAAACACATTAAATCTAGATAGTTTAAAATTGGTGACCTCATCCTCAAATAAAATAAAATATACACTAGTAAGGATCAATAAAAGAAAGGCAAGTTTGAACCTAACTAGCTAAGTCCCTATGTTGTCATTGTCAAATTTGGATCAAGAGCATAAAAATTAGACACACAATATGGATACAAGATTAATGAACCAATGAACATCTTGCATCTCAAATGCTTCCATACATGAAGAATATGATGTTGCTACAAAAAAGTTAAAAAAAAAAAAAAAAAAAACATCAAAAAATCACAAAATTTTAAAAACAAATCTCTATAAATATTGAAAAAATTCAAAAAAACCAAGAAAAGATTAAAAAATCATCCAAAGGTGAAAACTATTTCTTATGGCATCTTGGGTAAGTACCATGATGAAAATTAGCTTCTGGCATAATGTGTAAATATATTGTCTACAAGTACCCTACACGTTGGGTTAAGCTCATTTATCCATCCAAACATCTTAAACCATTCCTATACCATACCCATAACTATACCATCATGACCATTATTATTCCCACATTTGACCTTGATAACATACTAGAAAGAGTCTTGAGACATGTTTTCAAAATATCTTGGAATATCATATCTTTTTTGGAATAGACTATAACCTAATATCAACATGGAAGACACATATTTAGGCACATGGTTATTATATGATGTAGTACTTGGAGATCCTATCCTGAATCCATACACCATTTCATCTGCTCCCATCTTGAGAACCCTCCACCATTACATCTACTACTACTTTCATCCCCAATGCTAGAACTAGTTTTCCCTTTGTTCGCAACATCTTATTTAATAAAAAATATAGAAAATACAAAATAAAATATAGATTAGTCTAAAACCTCCAAAATCATTTGTCTTTTTCTTAGTCCTATTAAAATCCTTGTTTAACTTTAAAATAAATCATTTCATCTTTATATGGATATAAATTCCCAATCCAACCCCCACTCATATATCATTTTTTGGGACAAATCAAATCTATAAATATCATTGATCACCAAACATCAAGTTTTTTTAACTTGATAAAGGATTAAAAACAATGTGCTTTTCTTTGCTTTGTGTGTGTTCTTATTAATTGTTTGTGTTTTCAATTGTTTTATGTCTATGTGAGTCTTGTAAATTATTAAAACAATATCATCATGGTATTCCATATCATGGTGCCTCTTGTCATATGCTATATTAAAAATAAGGTTTCTCAAACATTTGGACTTCTGTTCAAGATTAGAAATATTCATACATCAACATTCCTAAACATTAATTAATTAACATTAAATTCATTCATAAATAACATCCATTCTAACTATCCATAATTAACAATCATTATAGGATAACTTGTTAGGGTGAAAGTGTCTTCAAATTTTCCTAATACCTTCTATTTATTCACCCCAACCTCTCCATTTTAACCTAATTTTTCCATTTCATCCCTTCTTCTCATTTTGAGATCCCATCCTATCTTTCATCCCTGCACACCCTCTAAAGGTGGAATTATCATACATTCTAATCATGCCACTAAGGGAATCTTATAACACCCATTTTTCTCATCTTCATTATTTTAAAAAAATGACACTTATTTTAGATGCAATGCCCTTTAAAAGAGAGGTAAATGTAAACACCCTAATTTCAACACCTTAATGTCATCACCAATTTACCATCATTTAATCTATCATCCTATAATTTCTAATTAATCTACCTAAAAATAACATTCCTTAACTTTTTAATTCTATCAAAACTTTACTAAAATCACCACGTGAAAAATTAACCAATCTCACATTAATCCCATTAATTAACATCCATGATTGATTAATTAATTAATTACTTAGCTAAATATGTGCACATAATTAACTAAAATAAAAAAATTGCTAATTTTCTACACCCACATTCCATCCCAATCCATCACATAGTCACCTATTTGATCAAAATAAAAACTTATCTATGTGCACCCCAATCAAATCAGTTAACTCCATCACTCAGTCTCCAAATAGAAATAAATTCAATAAAATCCTTGATCAAAATGGAAATTCAAACCATATAATTAGTTAATTCCTTGATTTATGGTTTGAACTTCTAATAAATCAAATAAATAAACAATCAATCAAATCCATTTTAAAGCAAATCAAAGCATGCAAGCTTTAGATCAAAGTAGTTAATCTCATCCATTCAAACTCAAATTTCCAAATATGATCAAATAAATCTCAAACATTCATCCTTCCATCCAAAAATATATAAATTCACCATTCATTCTTCATTCTGACAACCTATAATTCTTAGATATTGGATCATCTAACATCTTGGAAAAAATATAAAACATATTAACCATCCTTACAATAAAAAAATGATCAATCACAAGCACACCCTGCCAAAATCTTGCATGATCATTGAGTAACCATAATCAATAAATCATAATCAAATCCATGTTAATTAAGGAGGATCTTCATTTGGTAGGTGAAGGTAAAATGTTTGCTCTCTTTTATTTTTCTCAACATGAGGTTATGTTAGATTTAGAGTAGAATTTTGGTATTTTTTCTTAGTTTTTATTCAAGCTCTAAATTTTAGTATACACAAGAGGTCTATATAAAAACAATAATATCATTATGAATGATATCAAGTAAGTCTTGAAGTAATTGTTCAGTTGTTCCTTCCTAAATCACAATTATAGGGTGTAGTCCTACCTTAAGGGTTTTCATTCTAATTCTGAATATATTTTTTATTTGGGCATCTTAGCCCACCAATATATTTTATGTGTTGATCTCCATTATATTTTTCATATTATTTGGATGGTTTACATTATTAAATGTGAGGTTCATAACATCTATTATTATATTTATTTCTAGGGTAAGTCAAGATTTTGTGGAGACATTGCAAAACATTTTTTTCTAAAAACATGCCTACATTACAGAGGGTCATTTCCTCATGTAATTGTCTAATTTAGATTTTTTTTGGTGGATAGAAAGAGGAATTAGATATATAAAAGTGGTTACATTAAGGACTCTAAGAAATATAAAGGGAGATATGACAATTTAAAGTTGACCTTGTGAATCTATTTTTTGAGGATTTTTTTTTATTTGTGACCTTTAAAAAGATCATATCATTTATTTTGCATAAGAAAATTAAGAACCATTTTTTAAAATTAAAAGGAAATATTTAGATCTAGTTTTATACATATATGTATTATTATATCTTATGTAGGAAAGGAGATCCAATGAATACAAGTATTCTTGAAACCCTAAATATAAATTATTGATTGTGGGGTTTTATTTTTTATAGAGATAATGATATTGATTCTAGAGAATTGTGGTTCCAATTTAAAAATATTTTTTACCATAAAAATGTTGGAAAATATAATTGTCCTATTATCTCAAGGGTCCTGCATTGAGTTGTTTATTTAGATGGAAAAAAAAAAAAAAAAAAAATTGTTGGAAGAAATGGTTTTCTCCCCTAAATTAATGGGGTACTACAAAAACAAATAATAAAAAAGATGTGAAGGAAAAAATGAGGATGAGAAGAAAGATGAGAGTGATGAAAATTAAATAGAATGGAAATAAAATAAGGAAGAGGATATAGAGGTAGAAAATGATGTTAATGATGAAAATGAGGACAAGGGTTTAATGCATGTAGCTCCAAAGAAATAAAATTCAATATTTTAGTTTCATGGATGTGTTCAAAGGAATAAGGTCATTGTGTCCATGAACCCTAGTAGAAAATATAACTTCATAAATAAGAATGTGCCCCAAATAAAATTAAGGACACTCAAATAGAGGGTAAGCATGCTTTTTTTTTAAGGTTTGAATCTTACTATGGATAAATATGTATTACATTAAAATTTATATGCTTTGGATATAGATGGTTTAGATATGATTCTTATATATCCTTGGTTAGAGACTTTGAGAAAAATTAATATTACTGTAGTACAAGAGAAATAAGGTCACTTTGTAGGATATCAAACTTAGCAAAGAATAAAGAAAGGTTAAAGTAGAACATGAGGATGAAGATAGTAAAAAAGAGTATATGTAAGATTCAAATGATTAAAATTATGAATAAATAATATAATAATAAAAACACTCCATTCACTCAAGAGACAAAGGCACTAGAAGAGGAAAGGTTTGACAAGGTCAAATTATCATAAAATGATACTAAGACTAAGGTATATATAACCCACATCATCATGTGAAACATAAATAATGGAGGCATGACATGATGTATCACTATAACAATTACTATAAATATATAGTGAATAAAAGGAGCAATTACTATGGTTACCCATAAACTCAAATGAGAAACATATGTGGAACATGGAATCATAAGAATAATCATTAGACCTATTCATGGAAGCCAAGGAAGAAAAACTATGGTTATGGATGGAATCAAATCAGTTAAACAGATTAATAACCTAGGTTTAGAGAGATATCACCACCAAGATGACATATGGACAGTTAGATGATAGATCATGGCAATGAGTGTACAATGATTTGAAGCACACTCACTATTTGGCTTTTTCTCATGTTTTAGGTGAAACATGTTAAGGGTGAGGGAATGTCATGTATTTAGAGATATGATATTATAATAAATATGGGTTGATGGATATGATTACATATGGAATATGTCCCCCTTAGCTAGTTATATGAGTAACATGTGAAATTAATCATATTTGGAAATGAGTTGGCCTACATAGGGATCAAGAGTTTACCCATCCATTATTAGTGATAGAGGTATACATAGGATATGAATATCATTGTGAAGGATATCAATTATGGAGTTATTCCTTGTTAAAGGAGTATTTTATGGTGTATCCCTACATTAAGGGCTATCATTAAAATTATGAATATATTACACATTTGGGCATCTTGTCCCACTATACATTTTGTGTTTTAATATCCATTTTATTTTGCATATTCTTTGGATGGTGTAGATTGTTAAATGTGAGGTTTATAACAAAGTTATCATATTTTAGGGCTAGATGTAGGCTCTCTTATGTCATTCAAATTGTGTACCCCTTTTTGTTTTTATAGATCTACATGGATAGGGAAAATAGTAAAATACAAAAGATTCAAAAGCCATATATTAATAAAATACAATATTTAAAAGAAAATTAAAATTTTAAAAGTTAGATCCCACTAAAAGATGTGATATTTTTCTTGGGAACACTACTAATTCTATTCAAATCTCAAATTCTAAAGTTGACCTCATGATAGAGCCAAGGTCCATTAGGGTGGGGTAGGCAAATACATTGGGGTAGGAGGTCTCATTGCTTATTTATAATTTACATTTTAGTGCCTCTTACTTTCTCACACAAGTACTTGTTGATGCCTCTAAATATATCATAGGTGTTCTTAGTGTTTGAAGAACACTTCTCATTTTATAATTCAAAGCATGAGTTATAGGTTGTGGTGATCTGGTCACCCATGGTGAAATAGTGATAGAGAAAGTAAATTGTTCCAAAATATTTATAAAACTTGGTGGTTGGGAGCCACCTTGGTCATAAATAATCTTTTCACAAGATGTAGTAATATATATTGATATCAATGGGTTATGATAAAATTTTGATCTAAAATTATTCTAAAATGAATATTCACAATGGTTTTAAGCTACAATGATCTGTTTAAAAAGGAGAAAAAGGGAAGGGTAAGGTAGAAAGAAAACAAGTTATTGATCTTTACCTCAAACATCATGGTAAAGTTTAAATTCCAACTAGACATACATTTAACCAATGTATAGCATGAAATAGCATATGACCAAATTTACCACACATTAGGAAAGTATCTAAGGATAATATGAAGAAATACAAGTAAGGACTATTTTTATTTTAAATATTTACTACTGCAGTCAAATAGTATATGCATATCCTTATGCAGAGAAAATAAAATGAAGTAAACCCAAGAGCATTCAATTAATCTAGCATTTGCACAAATTAGAAACCCTCTATTAAATATGCATGCCCAAAATTTTTAAAAACCATTCAAGTTTGAGATCCAAAACAAACAATTGAGAGAGATGCTAAATAACAATTCAAACAAACAAGATAAGACAATCTTCTCATAATTCTCTACTTATATTCATTACTTCAAAGTTTACACTAGTTTTTATAGCTCAAAAAATCTCTCCCTTTTTAAAAATGACAATGCTCCTTTTATAGGCTTCAAGGAAGCATGTCAGTCAGTTTCATTGACTTACAAGTGTACAAAATGTGAAGGACAACTATCTTTTCTACTAAGTTTCTAGAATACACTAAACTTTGTAAAATATATTAACACTTTCGGTAATGTGATAACAAAATGCAAATGCCTTTACAAAAGAATATTTCATTTCTAAAATTTATGATGCTTTCTCAAAAGTGAATATCCTTAACCAGCTAGTGGACATTATGTTAATGAAGACCCCTAGCTCTATTAAAGTAACCTCATTGCCTTTTGATGTTGCTCATCAACTAACTTCAAGTTGACTTTTAGATAAAGGAGGAGTTCATCTTCTTGGTTTGCCAAATCATCTAGGTCCCTATCATTTATTTCTAAAGCCTCTTTAATGTTTTCACCTTGGATATATTCTTTTCTACACTTAGGATCATATCCATGATCTTGTTGTTATCAAATCCAGACCTACCTTGGATTTTATTTCTCATCTCCTACATGACCAAGGTGACTCTATGTTTGAACTCATCATCTACCATGATGGCTATGGAGGTGAGATTTGAAGGATTTGTAATCATGGTCCCTAGGAGTTTTTTAATTCTATCCAATAGTTATTTATTGTCTTTGATGAGCCTCTCCAAGGATTTAGACCATGCACTTAGACTGTTGATTTTATCCAAAATCAAGCCTAGGATAGTGTTGAGGTGAGTAATGTTGATATTATTTAAACTAGGGATTTTATCCCCTATCAATATGTTAATCAAATCCTTGATTTTGTCCTCAAAACTCTACTATTGGGTGATTAAGCCCTTGGTAGTTGTATCCTATAAGGATAATGTACTCTATCTTAGATTTGTTGACTTTAGAGAGTCAAACATGTCATGGAATGATTTCTCAAACATTTTAATCATGGATTTAGGAAGTGATAAAATTGCTTACTTCTCCAAATCCTCATTGTACTTTTAAAGGTTTTTTCTTCATTACTATAAGCCTTTAATGCTAGTTTGTAATTGTGCACTTTGGAATTTGACCAACCTAAGTATATCCTCTTCATGGATGGGGTCCTCTCCTAGTCTTTGGCCTACTACTAGAGTCAAACCAACAAATGGCTCCACCTTATGAAAAGTGAATTCCTCTCTACCCAGCATAGCTTTTTTTGTTATTAATATTTCTAATCCAATAGTGGTTGGGTCAAATTGTACATTTACTAAAGAGTGTGCCATTTTTGGATACTCTAAGGCTTCCATTTAGGTATTACCTAAAGATTTAGGAACAACCATTAGTTTTTCCTACTCTTTCTATTGTAGATCCACTATTCAAGGCTTAAGTTCCTCATGAACTATGATGTTGGTAGACTTTGTGATGGCCCATTGATGGTGCAGTGTTGAGATCTTATGTATCTTTCCATATACAAACCATTCAGGAATGGTTAGACCATGAATTGGATTCTCATCACTAAACAAATTAACTTCACTCAAAGGGTGAGTGAGGGTTATTTTAGGCCTCTTGGTTCTTATAGGGACCAATGATAATTTAGCCTTTCTCTTTTGAGGGGGAATAATTAAAAATATGTCCAAATATATATCCTTCCCCTTTTCCTTTCATGTTTGCTCAACTTGGGGTTGAGGTTCTTCTTCTTGAGATTTCTCTTCATCTGACCCATAGGCTCTTGTTAGTGCCTCTAAGGCATATTTCACTATTTATTTAGGATGTAATGAGATCATGTCTATGTATTCAATTAGAGACTTTGGCTTTTTAGGTTGGGAAAAAGAGGGTCCCCCTTCACTAGGTATTTCTTCAAGTTTCTATTTTCCTACACCCTATGCAATTGGTGCCTCTGGCTATTCTAGAGGAGGCATAGTAGATGGTCCTAGTAGTAAATGGTACTATAAAATATTCATCTACCATATATCACTAGCTAGCTTCTCATCTCTCTTCAATCTAGCCTCAAGCTTGATATTGTGCCTTTTCAATATTGTTAGGACCTCCAAAAATGAAGATGCCTAGATGTACATTGTGTCATGGACACTATGCTAATGTTCATACTTCATGTTAATTTGTTTATCCTTTAAATGATTCATAACATTATCTCGGGTGTCCTACTACCTTAAATCATCAAGCTATAAATTGAAAGAGTTACTTTGTCTGGAGATGGTGTCTACATTATCCCAATTTTGTAGCACTATTCTACTAATATTTAAAGGAAAAATATGGAGTATACCATTCCTCTTCTATTTACATACACTATCAATTCCATGGAATAATTGGTATGCAATCTCCTATTTAGACAGTTTAGTGGGCACATAGATTGGCAATTTGAGAGGTTGACATAAGGTTCCCTCTATCTTGATTATAATATAATTAGGATATAACCAAAGGTCCCCACTAAGATCCACATAGTTTTTTATTAAAGGGATGAATATCATCATGGTTATCCTTGTAATAGCCTCAAACAAGGCTAGATACACATAGTTACAGATGAATTATATATGATCCCTATACTTGAATATGTGTAGTTTAGAATAGCAATGGGAGATTATCTATCTTTCCTTAGGTGACCAATTTTTGATGTTAGGGATGGTGGTGGTGACTAATAGGGCATTTTAAAAGATAAGACATCACAAATAAGTGACTTTTAGTCCTCTTCTTTATGTCTTAGAATTGTTGCTTTAGCCAAACATTGGTCAATTCTTCAATAGGAGGGGAAAGTCCTTTTTCAACCATGAAATATATATAAGGGACCCATAGTTTGATGACATAAGTGGTGGAAGGGGCCCCAGATAATATATTTAGTAAAGTCAATCATTCTAATCCCTACCTTAAATTGGGTGATAGGGATTCTTCTAGTAGGGTCAGAAAATACATGGGTTCCTAAATATAGCCATGGGACTAGGGCGATTTTTACGTCATTTTCAATGGACCATTTCTTAATTGTAGGTAAATCCACCTAAGGAATGGGGAAGTTTGTATTAACTTTCAAAGGCCATGGGGGAAATGTAAGTAACTTTCTTGAAATTATGTTCATGGATTATCATATCCTGATCAAGTCTATAATCCTTAAAAATAAAAGTGATAATGTTGATACAATGAAGTACCTTAGGTTTTGCTACTGCATGATAGAGACCGGTCATTTAAATAGAGACTATGTCATAGTACCTCTAGTAGACTATGGAATTCTTTTCATCCTCCTTGGTGAGTTTTTGTAACTCTTCAATGGCCCAAAAGATCTTGGACAAATTATTGTCCCTTGTATTAAATACTATCACATCTAATATAGTGTCCTTGAAGATTCTTCCTTTCACATCTGAAGTTAAGTATAACTTTGTGTCTTCTTTGTTTTGCTGATTTCATACTGATATGGTTGTGAGTCTAAAAGTGTACTTGTTCAAATGGTAATTGGACTCTTCTTAGCTCGCCTGTGATCAAACAAGGATCAAATTAGGGTTTTCTCATACACTAAGGATTTTTGTAGGTCTTTTTGAGCTTTAATGGTGGAAGCTATTATAACTTAGGTCAATTTGGTGATTTGGATTTGATTAAGACCTCTACCTTTATACATTTACCCTTTTAAGCCCATAAAACATTGGGTTTTGTCCACTTTTACTCAGGTGGCATCGATATGGTAGCTTTGTGGCATCTAGTTGACCTTTTCATGGAATTTGGCTCATGAATGCTTTGAAACTTAACCATTTCCTTTTAAAACTTGTCTTTGATCTTACTCTATCAGACTGATCTATATGGATCAATGTAGAGCATTAATCTGGATATTTTTATTTGCACACCATTGACTATCCTTTGTATTAGGCCTCATATTTATACTACTTAGAAATCTCATGGGACTTTTGAGCTCTAAGCCTTTGTTAGTTTCACAGTTAATATGCATGTGACATGTAGAGGTCCTATGGTCCTTCAGGTATTCCATTGAGCAATCCACAGTGGTCTCACTTTCTTCAATCATGTTGGTCTAATTATGTGTGAGCCATCGATCCTTAAAATGTGCATGAACTTTAAGCTAGCATCGAACCATGTAAAGAACTTAGTTTAAATACTTTAGTCTAAGGTTTTGTTTCATGTTAACAAGCATGAAATGAACCTTAAGCTAAAGTATCTAGGCTAAGTTTAGTTCATAGAAAAAGGGGACCTAATATAAAAGAGGACCTAACTTAAGGTTTTTGACTTAAGGATTTTATCGTATTGATAAATACGAGGCAAACCTTGGGATAAATACTTTAAGCTAGGATTCATATCTTAGGACCTCGCATTTTGTCAAGCCTCATCAATAATCCCATAAAATATTTCACAAGACCATGGGGTATTGAACTAAGGTTTGGTTTGATGTTAAAAAACACAATTCAACTAGATGATACTTTTCAAGTTAAGCCCATGGTACTTATAATTTCCCCTATGTATATTTAAATTTTAAACCAAAACATAGATTATGATTAATCCAAAAACTAGTATTAACATTGAATCACAAAACTTCCAAGCATGATTAAGGCAACAACATGTTCATTTATCTAAGTGGGATTAGTCCATGAGTTTAGATTTTGACAGTCTCAAGGATGTCAATGACATACTCACGAATGTCAATGACGTTTGTGCAAACATAAAAATTAATCTCTGGAAATGTATCATTGGGGTTTAAATTTGATGGACTCATGGATGTTAATGATGGCCTCTTAGATGTCAAATGAGGGAATGAGAACATCAAACTTAGATGCCATGGAACATAGTAATCCCTTGGAAATTTTGACCTATTACATGACATTTTTCTAGCTTCATCTGAGCAAGTGTGAACCATTGATCATGATCTGAGTAGTTGGTTATGATTGGTTCATATAGGATAAAGCTTTAGACTCATCGAGTCCATCTCAGGCCATTCAATCATTTTTGTCTGAATGCATGTGGGTCATAGATCCTATAGAGAAACATGTGTATTAAGTTAGGGCTTGAGGAAAAAATGACTTAGGATAAAGTCTTAGGACTAAGGTCTTGTTCGGGTTAATAAACATGAACATGACCTTAGGCATAAGATTATAGACTAAGTTTTGTGGAAAATAAAGTTAGACTAAGATAAGAGTTTAATAAAAAGGACCCTATAGGCATTAATTCTAGACCATGTTAAAAATAAAAGGGGATAAAAGAGCTTGGGGTGTGAAAGGGACCAAATGCATAAATTTTAGATTAAGGCTGGGTCATGTTGAAAAACATTACCAAGCCTTAATATAAATATTAGGCATAAATCCATGGACTATTAAAAATGTTATCGCTAAAATTATTCCCTCCATTTTTGAATTTAGGTCCAAAAGAATCCTATGCTAGGGTTTCTGAATGAGGGTTTCAAGAAGCTCAGACATGGATTCAACTTAAGTTTTAATAGACCAAAGGTTAATAACGGTCAAATTGAGATAGAATTATGAAACCCAAGTCTGATCTTATCAAGAAGAGCTCTAGAAACCCTGTGATTTGAAAAATAGAGATCCACTATTAGAAACATTAGGCAAAGCTAAAGCAAAATCATGAACAAATAAAACTAGTCAGACCAAGGGGTGGATGATCTTCAAATGCAAATAATATGTAAAACATTCTAAAGGCATTTTGATTAAGTGAATTTCTAGTACCAAGCTATTAATTGTAGATTTTAACACATGGGTCCCCAATTTTTAGAAATAGGGGGTATGTTGACTTTAATAAATGGTGACTTTCAAGGAAAACATAACAATATGTTAAAATTTAGAGGCTCTAGTTTGGATGAATAATTAGCTTACTTATTCTACTTGATTAGTGCCATTATCAAGATTAGTTCATGGTTGAACCAAACCTTGCATCAATAGAATTAGGATCAAACATCAAAACCTAGCCATTTTGTGTGTGTGCACTTTGATTAAACTTATTGTTTGCCATGAGATTTGGGGGACAACTTCTAGGTTTCATGCCTTTAACCATTAACATTGACTTACGACATGTTTGGATATTTATTAAGAACCATGTTTTAGCTCAGGAGAGGCTTGGGCATTTATCTGATGCCAACCAAGAATCTATAGCCCCAACAAAGATGCCTTTGGCTCCACTCATGGCCTTGCTCCACTGCCATCTAGGCATCCATATCCCTGATGGAGATTACTAGAATTACAATTGTATAGAGAGATTTGATTTTCAAATAATATCTTATTCTTGTATTTTTAGATATTTTAGGATTTCTAGCAAAGGTTGGTAACCAAGTTAGCTAGGTTTAGGGATTTGGTCAAATGTTTGATATTCAGACAATCACCTATAATTGTAACATTTATCCTAGGCAGGGGTATTTGTTAAGTGCAAACATGATTATGACTTAATAATTGAAGCCTTCTTCCCACATATGCAATTCTTCTTAAAACCAAATTTAGATACAACAATGCTTAAATTATCATAGAATAGTTGACTTATCTACCATTCCTTACTAGTTTCTTAAAACTATAACATAAGCTCATATTATAGATCCATGATCAACATTTGCTCAAGATACATACCTACATTTTTGAACTTGTAAAGTTTCTAAGCTTTGAATAAACTCTAAGATGAGGGCTACCCAAAAGGGCTTATTAGGAACAAGAGACAAAATAAATAAAGAAACACAAAATAGAAAGCAAATGAGTAGAGAACAAAGAACAAGAAAATACACACACACACACAAACAAGTATATGTACAAATAAGGGACATGAAGGAAAGAGCAGAAGGGAAACTAAACTAGCCTACCTACCCTAAACATAGCTATTTTTATAGATTTACTCCATGAAAACCCCAGGAGGAGTGACACAAAAGTAATGCTTGAGATACTACCCATTGGTGGGTAATGTGAATTTTTCTCCTTATAGGTCTTTTAGTTTGAAGGTGTTATTCTTGATTGTATCAACAATCTTATAGGGTCATACCCATAGAGGTGTGAGCTTCCCATGTTTTCCTTTAGGTTCAGATGCCTTGTCCCATAGAAAGACTAAATCTCCTTGTCTGAACACCTTTAATTTTGATCTCTTATCGAACCACCTCTTTATTGTGGTCTAGTGTCTACTAAAATTAGCAAAAGCTTCTTCTCTAGCATCTTCCATTTGGACAATGTCCATCAGTCTTGAATTTACAAGTTCCTAATCTTTGTTCATATTCTTGCTTGAACTTGTATGTAGGTAATTTGAGGGTGATAGGGAATATGGGATCTTAACCGTAAACCAACAAGATTGGTGATGCCTTTAGGGCCTACTTGATCCTTATCTTGTCTACCCAAATGGCATATTTGAGAAGCTTGTGCCAAGTTTTGGGTTTGTTTATTGCAAACTTCTTTATGGATTTCATCAAGTTATTATTGGTAGATTTAGATACTCCATTGCCTTGAGGTTAATGGTTGGATGAGAACTTGAGAATAATACTATTATCATATTCCCACTATGTCATTTCAATGGATATGAAAGCAAATCCATTATCATATACTAGGGAGACTAGAATCCCAAATATGGTACATATGTTTTCTTATAAAAAGGTGATCACTTCTTTAGTTTTGTATTGCTTTAGGGCCACTACCTCAGTCCAATTGGTGCAATAGTCAGTAGCTATCAGGACATACTTATGACCTTCTGATGAGTTGGGTTTGATAATCCCTACAAAGTCTAACCCCCATTGTGCAAAGGGATTACCAACCATTATTAGTTGCAATGACATTTCTACTTTTGGCTCCTTTGTGATAAATATTTGGCATGATTGGATTTCTCTCATGTGATTTTGGGTGTCCCTAAAAAGGGTTGGCCAATAGTAACCAACCCTTAGAATTTTATGGGTTTTGATTATACCAAATGGATGTCCACTTCCTAGCTTCTCATAAAATGTGATCATTATCTCAGCAACTTCTTCCTTTGAAATGCATCTCATGTGGAAAAATTCAAAGTTATTTTGGTATAGCACTCCATTATTGATCAAGTAATGAGATGATTTGAGTCTTAGAGCTCTCTTCTAGTCCCTGGCTAGTCCTACAAGATAAGTGTTATTAATCAACAAATGGATGATAGGATCATACCAATCATTGGACTAAAAACTTTCTTGTTCAACCTATATGACATTAAGCTTGGGGTTAGAATTGTAAATCATTTGAATTAGACCTTGGCACCTTACTAATTTTGTAGTCTTCATCTCAATGTCATATTCCTCCAAGACAAACATCCACTTACCTCTCCTTTTTCCTAACTCATTCTAACTTAGCATGAGCTTTGTAGTAGGGTCAGGTAGAATGACATGCACTTTATTCCTAAGAATGTAGTGCCTACATTTTTTCACTTCTTTTACCAATTCACATGCTTGTTTATCAATAAAGGAATAATTTAACTTAACATTCTTAAAATTGGTGCTCATGAAAGCAATTGGATGGTCACATCCATCAATTTTCTGAGTTAAGACTATAGTGATAGTCTGATCAAAAGCAAAGGAGTAAAGATAGAAATCTTTGGATAAATATTGACTTATTAGGACTATAACTTGACCAATTTACTCCTTAATTTCCTTAAAGGCCTTCTTATTTTCCTCATTCCAAGTGATTTTGGCATCCTTTTTAGTATGTCATTTAGTGGCTTAATGACTTTTTCAAAACTAGAAATAAACTTCTGACAAAGTTAATTTTGCCAAAAAATGATTTTGGCTCTTTATTACTATTAGTAGGATCTATATTTGATATAGCTTCTATTTTTTAGGATCTATAGAGATTCCATCCTTAGTAATGACATGGCCTAGAAACTTTCCCTTAGTAACACAAAAGATGCTCTTATTTGGGTTAAGGGAAATCCCATACCTTCTACACCTTTCAAATACCTAATGTAAATGCATGATGTGGTGTTCTCTATTTTTATAAAAAATAGTTAGATCATCATGATGCATTTACATACCAAACCCTAGAAAGCGTGATCCATGGATCTTTGGAATGTTGCTCCTACATTGATCAATCTAAATGGCATATTTTTATATATGAACGTGCCCCATTTGGTAGTGAAAAAAGTCTTCATCCTATCTTCTTGATTCACCAATACCTAGTTATACCCTAAAAATTCATTAAAAAAGGACATCATAGTAGAACCAAAAACACTTTGTATAACTTGATCTGAAGAAGACAAAGGGTAGTTATCCTTTTCAAATGAAATATTAAGGTTCATAAAATGAATGCAAAGCCTAATTTTTCCATTCTTTTTCATGACTGGAACCAAATTGGAAACCTAGGTAGAATGCCTAATGAGGAATACAATCTTTACATCTAACAACTTCTTAACCTCTTTGAAAATCATTGGTTATAAAATAGGGTTGATAGGCCTTTACTTTTGTCTAAAAGGTTTACAATCTTTCTTCAAAGGTATGGTATGAGTGATGAATATTGGATCAAAAACCCTCAATTCATCATAGGACCATGTAATTATATCGTTGTAGCTGGGCAACAAGTCTTTGGATTTTTTATCTTCAATGCTTGTGCATGTTACTCCAATATTAAATAGTTGAGGTTGATCTTGAGGTCTAAGATTAGCTACCTTATAATCCTTACCACTTTCCTTGGGAATCATAGTGTTATCAACTATATTATTCTAGTCAAATAACCTCTGCAAGGAAATCATGCCCTTTAGAATTTTGTTGACATTTAGCTGAATAACTTTACCATCAAATCAACCATCTTCATAAAGAGTATTCTCATTGGCTTCATCAATGACATATGCCTCAAATACTCCTAAATTGATCATGAAATCTAGGATTTATTGGTTATCATTAAATATCTACATATGGTTCACATTATTTGAGATAAAAGGGCATGGAACTAGTTCAATGCCAAAGTTTTGAGATTCATGGTTTGGAATAAGATTGGTTATAGCTGAGGCAAGCTCATTAGTAGCCTTGTTTTCCTTCTTAGGGATGGAAATAATATAAAAGGCATTAAAGGATTCCAACAAATCCCAGACCCTAAGCTTGTATCTCTTGAGGTATGATAATTTGCATTGGTATCTACTTCTTACCTAATTGACTACTAGTTCTGAGTCACCATGAATAAACAATTATTTGACTTTGTATTTGATGGCAAATTACTGACCTAAGATTAGTGCTTCATACTCTATAAAGTTATTAGTGCATGGAAATTGAGGTCTATATGAGGCATGATATATATTACCCATAGGGTTGGTAAAAACCACTTCTATTCCATACCTAAATTTACATCTAGCCCCATCAAAATGCAATTTCCACAATTTAGGGAAAATATGAGAGGGTTTAGAATTACTTACCTTAGCAGATTCAAGAGTGAAAAATCCTAAATTAGAGTCAACTATGTTCACTTTTTCATTCACAACATTGTATTCTATGATTATATGTTTCATCCTTGGTTCCCTTTCTAATCTAATTTGATTTGTACCCCTTTCAATGGTAGATATAAATCTAAGCAATTAGTGGACATGTATCCATTTAGGGCCTTTGTCCATTTCCTACTTAATAGTAAACTATAAGCATCAATAAAATCAACTTGGATATCAATAAATTATTGAACCCTAGGTTTAGAGGCCATTTACATATGAACATTTAATAATTCCCTAACTACCTTGACTCTATATTTACCTAAATGAGTAACAACCCTTTCAGATTTGATAGGAGTCAAGCCAAGTTGTTTAAAAATACCTACTGACATAATGTTGGTGGATGTACCAAAATCTAACAAAAAATTATGTAGGTTCTTACCAAACATTCTGACAGTAAACATAAAAGGTGGGGACTTTGTCTTAGCCATGTACATTGTTGATGATTTAAAATTGTGCTTGATTTTAATCAATAACAATGGGAAGTTTCAAGATATGGACTTGCGTCTTGAAACAACCTCCAGATTTTAAAGAAGCTGGTTCTTTAAATCAAGTATATACAGGGGAAAGGGATAGAAATTTAAATTAGAAACACAAATATAAGAAATAAAATCTAATCTATGGTGATGCACCTGAATGTTATTCAATCTTAATCCTGAGCACAATGAAACTATATGTAGGATTCATTTACATTTAAGAGCAAACAAGTGCATGATCAATGTAAAAGATGAAAACAATAGAAACAGAGGCTCACAACATAGACTAATTTTGTAGTGATACAGAGAATGTCAACAAAGGCATAGGGTTCAATCTTCTTATTTGAATTTTCCAGTCACATAAGAGGCACAGAAACACATACAATTATGTAAACCTTTCGACTCAAGAAAATGAGACAAAAGCAAATGACATTACCAATCACAACTCCAGAAAGTCTACAACCTAGACTACTTTTGCAAATGACATGGAAAATATCAACAAAGGCATAGGGTTCAATCTTCTTATTTGAATCTTCCAGTCATATAAAAGGTGCAGAAACATGTACATTTATATAAACCTTTCAACTCAAGAAAATGAGACAAAAGCAAATGATATTACTTAGTCATAGCTCTAGAAAGTCTAGACTCTTTACAATAATTCTCTCTTAAAAATTATCTCTGATCCTTCTTCCCCTCTGGTGATCCTTTCACCCTTATTTATAGCCTTGGATTCACTTTAGATTGTCAACTTGCTTCCAATCTAACAGCCCAAATGAAATCTCCTCTAACTGAAAGTGTCTAGCAGAAGATATTTTCTAGATTCTAAAATACTTGGCCTTTTGGTAATTCATTGGCTAAAACATATTACCTGATGCTCCCTTCTCTTGAATGCTATGTAACACAAAGAAAGTTTCTTCTTATTACTTTAGGAAACACTGAAGGAGGACACTTGTCAAGTTCCACATCACCCACCAAAGACACGCGACACTTTTCACATAACTTATACTCTTTTGTGTCTGTGCTCAGCCATGTTCCGCCTTTGACACTTGTCTCTATCCGCTTCCTTGAAACTTCCATAGCTGAAAATAAAATAAAACCTATAGCATCTCTTACCTGAGCAACTTGAAAAGGGACACAAGAACAGGTTTCAATCTCTGCTACTTCTTTAAAGGACACATGGCAATCTCTGCTTCACTTATTTGGGGTTATGTGGTAATCTTTGCTTCTTTTAGTTTACCTATTGAAAACCTACAGAAGATGACACATGGTGGTCTCTACTTTCTCTGTTTATTCCATAGAAAAAATTGAGTCTATTTACATGAACAGCAACACCTGGCAGCTTCTGCTTACTTAAGAACAAAACTTGGGACCCACCACAGTCTTTGCTATATTGATGAAGCAAAGATGAAGATTATTCGAATCGTGACACGTGGTGACTTTCGCTCAATCCTACTGGAGTACGTGGCATCTTCCATTGCTTTTAGAAAAACAAACTTGAGACCTTCCGTGACTACCACTTGGCGCTCTCCACTTGATCCTGATACTAAGCTTGTTAAACCTTTCACTAAAAAGAGATGAAACATGGTTGTCGATATGAAATCATGGATGCTAACACTTGGCACATTCTACTGAGTCACTATGAGATACGTGGTGCATTCTAACCATCTCACAGAAAATATGAAAGGTGCCTTAGATGATGACACTTGGCATTTCACTTGAGAAAGGATATCTTGGAAGACAACACTTGTCAGCTTCTGCTTTACCATGATATTTAGACAAAAATGAATCAAAAGGAAAATAGAGCCCATGCTCTATTTCAAAACTTTTCCATCTCAGACCACAGTATGCAAAGACAAAATTTCATGGTGCACGACTGAAAAATAAAATGAAACGTAGAGTAATTTATAACTCTATAGTTATTGGTGACCCCCAAGACTTTTGAGTCTGTTCAAAAAAGAAACCACAACTCTTGCTAGATCAAAATTTCAAAATCACAGCTTCAACAATGCTGTCTGGTAGGTGGACCACTCTTCATCAGATAACCCTTGCTTATTCTAAAATTCAAATTGAAGGCTATTGTTCAAATTTTGCAAAACTTTTCACACAAGGATATCATTTGTTTGACATAGAATGTCTCCCATGGCCTATTTTGTGGGAGGGGCAAGTCTGTTAACTCAACATAAAATCTAGGAGTGTCTTCCCTAGGATTTCTTTTGTTCTCCCAAAATGGGCGGCCTTCATGCACAATTCTATTTTCCACCTTGTGAGTCCTTACCCAAGAGGCCATGAAACCATTTGGGTCATAAACCCATTTGTCTTATACTAGAAGGAAACCCAGAAAGGATAGCTTTCTGAGCAACACAACTTTTGCATCTTTGGTTTCCAAAACCATGCTTATTGTCATCCATGGAAGATCATACATTTTTATTTTTCTCTTCTTGGAACCAAATTCATTGTCAACTATAAATACTTGTCTGGTGATCTCGAGGAATGCTAACCTAAGAGTCAAGATCTTAGGTAGCAATATTGGTTCCCCACAAAAACCATGGACTCTTATAATGATATGGTGGAATCCAAAATAAAAATCGTAAGGAATTGGGCAACTAGCCAGAAGCTTTGAAACACTGGGAAATAATCTATTCATAACTAGTTCGGAACTAAGGTGGCAAAAAGTAGGGGTAACAAATAATTCCCAAAACTCATATGGGTCACTAGCATTTGATAAAATATGTGTCCATGCAGTCACAGGAATGGTCCTTTGGAGATCAAAATCTGGGTCATACATATTAAGATACATATATTGGGCAAAGAGTTTAGAGTTCTGAAAAAGCATGAGATGGAACAAATAGGAAGAATACCTGAACACTCCTTTTGATCTGAAATGGGTCAATTGTTCTACCATCAAGAAAGTAATTTTTTCATAAAAATTGAGTCTATACTCTTGGGTTTTGTCAATTGTCTTCAGCCTAAAAAGGATAGCCATTTGTTCTACATACACTGCCATATCATCTTTCATGCCAAAGATGAGAGCCATCATAGATAATGCATCTTGGCTAGCCTGTGTGAATTGAGCTCTTGGTGCAGGGAGTGTGGGTACCATAGTGTCATCATCACCCATTTTTAACTCGGATCTCAAGAACCTTGTCTGAGTGTTGATATTTGCCCACAATCTTTGCATCTTAGCAATAGTGGGAAATGTAGTTGTACTGTCATGATGCAAGGCCAACATATCCCTGATAGCTTGCAATATGATTTGCACTATGAATGGGCCTTGTTGAATGGTGCATGAAGGTGCATGGAGCAAGTTTTCACATAATTCAACTAGGTTGGGGCATGAATGCACAGCTGGAATAATGAATTGAGCCAATTGTGAGTTCCATATCCTCATGGCGAATGTTTCATATTGCCATACTCTGGCCCTCTATAGACACCTTTTATGTGCCCCTTCTCTAATATTTTTGCTACTACCTCTCTGAAGAATTGGATCCATAATGCCATCCGCATAATCCTTTATTTTCACTAAATCACTTGCTGGACCAGCTTCGGGAAACCTGGTCCTTGGATAAGTCTTCAACAACTGCACGAGAGCTGAAGCATATGATTTACTTTCAAGAAATTTATCAAGGGATTCATACATCCCAGCTCCTTGTTTTGAATATTGTGCTCCCTCCATCTCTATATCTTCTCTGTGATAACTTGTATGAATTCTTGCAAAATAGAGACACTTTTGTTAAAGCAAATTTACTAAGGACTGAAAATGCAAGTAGCAGGATATTTTTTGTAGATGTAGGAATGTTTGAGAACTTGTAAGTTTTAACTCTTGCTAAGAGGTATTTATTGACCTTTCAAGTCTTGAAATGGCATTAAACTTGGATAACAATTAGCAGATCCTACTCAATCTTTATGGAATAGCGAGATAGACATGTTATGCAAGTGGCAGCGCAAGGTACCTTGGGGATTTCTAAAGATTTGGGAGACATTTAATGTATTGGAGAATTTTTGAAAAATTTGAAAATTTTGAGCTGTCGACTTCATGTTCAAAGAACACTTATTTAAAATAAAAGTGGGAAAACAAATAATGGGAAAACAAAATAGGAAAACAAAGCAATACGAAAAGGGAAAACTACCTAACTACATTAATGAAGCATCTTTATCTCCCTCCTGGATCAAAAGCATAATTTCTAAATTCTCTTTCATGACAAGCCAACTTATGTTGCCATACAAGTGATCAAATTGGGTATAGCTTTGGTGAATTTCCCTCTGTGTATGCCTCATTTATTTTCCTGCATTCAAGTGAGTTTGAGTCAAACATGCTTCCAACATATATAGACTCTTCTTGTTCTTGGAAGCTCATCGAATAACGGCTCTTGATGTTGGCATGTCTTACCAAGAAATCAAACTCTGATTCTACTATATGATCATCCTCCTTAATAACTTCAAAATTACCAATATCTTGAAAGGATAATTTTGAAAGTTTGCAATGATTTTGCACATGTAATTAAGGCTCAATGCTATTTTGTTCCTTTGCAACCGGTTCACAGCTTCCCTGAAAAATAGTATACCCTGATTCAATGATTTCAAACAAATCATTTAAATCATGATCAAAGAAATGTTCATGCTCTTCCTCATCATCTTGCAAAGTAAGAATAAAGTTAGATATTATTTCTTCTTCATCAGGGATTAAGTCATACGCTTGTGACTTCTCACTAGGAATCTAGAATTCATAAGAGGCCCGAGGATTGATAGAAGAGGCATCTTTTGAATTCTCTTCCTCTAGAACATTTGGAATTCTGTGATCTTCATCAAGTATAATGTAAGTGCCCAGACCAATAGAATCATAATTTCTATATGGGTCACTTTGCATCATAGCTAATAAATGATCATTTTATTCTTCATGATTATATTCAGTCCATTCACCTAGATCTTAGACAAAAACCCTTTCTTCTTTATTCATCATAGCATGGGCTTCCTCTAACTTTGCAGTGGGCTCATTAGTGATGTGATCTTTATATAATGGTTCAGACAATATCTTCATCTTTGAACCATATTTGGTTCTTAAGATGAGATGAGACCAATCAAGGGACATACATCCCCCTATTTTGGCTGTAAAGTCTCTTGATAAACATAAGCCAAAGACAAGAGGTATATCTATCACTACTACATCTTGATTTACAATTATATTGGGACAAGCATATAATTGTAATTGGAGTTTTTTTATTTTCCCTATGGTTTGTACTACTTTACCATCTAGCTGTATGACCCCTTTAGTGACTGGTTCATACTTAATTTCTAAAGCATCAGCTATCTACTTGGGTATTACCATAGTACTAGCCCCTGAATCAATCATTGCATTATGCAATAGTTTCTTGCCAACTATTAGAGTTAAATAGAAGGGATCTGGTTTGGATTTGCTTACCTCTTCTATATTATTCACTAGGGCTATTTTCTACAGATGGATTGTATCTTTGAACTTTTCTTTTTCAATAGGTCCTTCTTTGGTAACAATACCTTTGGGCATTGCTTGGCCTTGTAGAGCTTCTTGTAGTAGTGTCTTCTGTTTAGGAATAGCCAATATATCCCATATTGATACTTGTGCTCGAGTCTTCTTCAATTGATCCACCACATTTATTGGTCCTAGAGTCTGAGCTTTTTGAAAATAAGGATATCTTATCGTTTCCTAACTTTGGGTAGGATTCCCTTGATTTTTCACTATCTGAGGCACTTCTTGTCTAAAAGCCATGTTTCTTTTTCCTTGAGATGGAGAATTCTCCATGACTCGACTATTTACAATCTTAAGCTGTTCTACCATCCTCTTTGATTTGGCGTGATAATCAGATTGCACCACTGGTTTTTTGGAGGTAGATGCTTCATTCAAGAAAACTGATTCTTCATCTTCAACCCATGAGAACAAAGCATGTTCTGGGGCTATTTCTTCTTCTTGTTGCAAGGACATCCCTTGCATCTGAGCCACTAAGACTAAATTATGCATACCAAGAGACTGATAGGCTTGATTGTCACTAGAACTTGCAAATTGACCATCCATTCTTCTTTACTCTGCCACCTTTTGTTATAGATTACCCATAGGACAATCCCTAGGCTTATGAGTATTACTGAAAGGGAAACACTAGGCGTTAGTGTTATCCACATAGTTATTTTGCCCTAGAATAATCTCCCTATTTGAATTGGGAGGAATAGTTTGTGAAGGTGTGGGAACTGTAACCAATTGGTTTGCTGGCTGATGATTATTTTATCTTGGAGGACCCTGGTATTGGTTTGGCTGAGATGAAAACCTGTTTCCTTAATAGCCTTGATATGGAGGCCTAGGAAAAGTATTTTGTTGTCTTTTATATTGATCAGTTCATTAGAAAATGTCCTTAGGATATTCTTGATATCATCCAACTCAAATGATTGAGTGGGGACAATTTCTTTAGCAGATGGTTTAGGATAGGTGTACATAGACACAAGTGGGCTTACAGATTTAGGAACTTCTTGAGGTAATGGCAAGGAAATTTTTGGGAACATGGGCATGGGAGGCCTTGGAGGTAACTTTACAGCATCTATTAAATTGTTCTCAGCTCTGACCACATATTCATAAGCCTCTGGAAAAGTGTGTCCTCCAAGTGACTGAATCATAATAGATTTATCTGAATTCAAAGCTTTAAGATAAAACACTATGGCCATACCTGGTAATGGTCTAGCTGTAACAGGGATTTTGTCCCAAGTCTTTTGAAATCTGAAATTGAAGTCAATCATGGCTTCTTGTGGTCCCCTTTGAATGGTAATTAATTTCTGTAATAAAGAAGACTTATCACCCTTTTCTGCAAATCTTTCAAAGAAAAGATCTCTGAGCTGATCCCATGTAGAAATGGTATTTGGGGTCAGGGACTGATACCATTCTAGAGCCTTCCCTTTAAAAGAAGTTGCTAATAATCTTATGGCCACATTTTGTTGTGTGACAACATGTATATCACAGACATTTGATACATCATGCAGATGCTCTTCAGGTGTTTTAGAGTCTTGCCCACTGAATTTAGGCAGAGCTTTTAGGGAATTCACTGGGATAGGGTCCCAAGTATCTAGTGGTATTGGGAGAATTAAGGGAGTACCAATATTCCAGTTTGCATAATTTCTTGGGGGTATAGGGGCTCCCATATTTGCTCTTGGTATCGGTACAAACTAATTGACTCTTCTTCTTGGACTAATTACCATAGGTGGCAAAAGAATACCTGGATTTGTAGCAGATTGTGATCTGGTTACCGGTCCATAGCTATGACTTATTTTAGCTCTATGGTTCATATGATCTTGAAAGAGACTTTAAGATTGGTCCCACTGGGCATGCCAAAAATAGTTGATGATTTAAAATTGCACTTGATTCTAATCAACAACAATGGGAAGTTTCAAGCTATGGGACTTGCATCTTGAAACAACCTCCAGATTTTAGAGAAGCTAGTTCTTATTTAAATGAAGTATATACTGGGGAAAGGGATAGAAATTTAAATCAAAAACATAAATGTAAGAAATAAAATCTAATCTATGATGATTCACCTGAATTTAATTTGATCTTAATCCTGAGCACAATGAAACTATATGTAGGATTCATTTACATTTAAGAGCAAACAAGTGCATGATCAATGTAAAAGATGAAAACAATAGAAACAGAGGCTCATAACATAGACTACTTTTGCAGCGATATAGAGAATGTCAACAAAGGCATAGGGTTCAATCTTCTTATTTGAATTTTATAGTCACATAAGAGGCATAGAAACACGTATAGTTATGTAAACCTTTTGACTCAAGAAAATGAGACAAAAGTAAATGACATTACTAATCACAACTCCAGAAAGTCTACAGCCTAGACTACTTTTGCAAATGACATGGAAAATATCAACAAAGGCATAGGGTTTAGTCTTCTTATTTGAATCTTCTAGTCATATAAAAGGTGTAGAAACACGTACAGTTATATAAACATTTCAACTCAAGAAAATGAGATAAAAGCAAATGATATTACTTAGTCACAGCTCTAGAAAGTCTAGACTCTTTACAATAATTCTCTCTCAAAAATTCTCTTTGATCCTTCCTCCCCTTTGGTGATCCTTACACCCTTATTTATAGCCTCGGATTCACTCTGGATTTTTGGCTTGCTTCCAATCTAACAGCCCAAATTAAATCTCCTCTAACTGAAAGTGTCTAGTAGAAGATATTTTATAGATTCTAAAATACTTGGCCTTCTAGTAATTCACTGGCTGAAATAGATTGCCTGATGCTCCCTTCTCTTGAATGTTATGTAACACTTAACAAATTTCTTCTTATTACTTTAGGAAACACTGGAGGATGACACTTATCATGTTTTGCAACACCCACCAAAGACATGCGGCACTTTCTACATAACTTAAACTCTTTTGTGTCTATGCTCAGCCATGTTCTGCCTTTGACACTTGTAGCTATCCGCTTCCTTGAAACTTCCACAGCTTAAAATAAAATAAAACCTACAACATCTCTTACCTGAGCAACTTGAAAAGGGACACAAGAACAGGTGTCAATCTTTGCTACTTCTTTAAAGGACACTTGGAAATCTCTGCTTCACTTATCTGGGGTTACGTGGTAATCTCCACTTCTTGTAGTTGCCCTTTTGAAAACCTATGAAAGATGACACGTGGTAGTCTCTGCTTTCTTTTTTTATTCCATAGAAATAATTGAGTCTATTTACATGAACAATGACACCTGGTAGCTTTCGCTTACTTAAGAACAAAACTTGGGGCCCACCACAGTCTTTGCTATATTGATGAAGCAAAGATGAAGATTATTCAGATCGCGACACGTGGTTTCTTCCAATTGATCCTGCTAGAGTATGTGGCATCTTCTGTGGATTTTATAAAAACAAACTTGAGACCTTCTGTGACTGCCACTTGGCACTCTCCGCTTGATTTTGATACTTAGCTTGTTAAACCTTTCACTACAAAGAGATGAAACACGGGTGTCAATATGAAATCATGGACGCTAAGACTTGGCGCATTCCGCTGAGTCACTATGAGATACGTGGCACATTCCGACCATCTCACAAAAAATATGAAAGGTGCCTCAGATGATGACACTTGGCGTTTCACTTGAGAAAGGATATTTTGGAAGATGACACTTGTCAGGTTCTACTTTACCTCGATACTTAGACAAAAATGAATCAAAAGGAAAATAGAGCCCATGCTCTATTTCAAAACTTTGCCATCTCGGACCATAGTATGCGAAGGCAAAATTTCATGGCACGTGACTGAAAAATAAAATGAAACGTAGAGTAATTTATAACTCTACATACATAACAACATTTGCATTATCAATTTTGGATGGCTTGCTAGGATTATTGGATAAGGACTCCAATAATAGGTCCCTTTGCTCAGTGATCTATGGTGATTCATGTAACGTGATGTTAGCCTTTATTTTTTCATGTCCTCTACAATATTATTCCCAATCTTATTTGAAGAAATAAATGCATCAGTACTTTATTTAGAAGTATTTCCCTTTGGAGGCTCTAGGTTATTATCTGATGTAGTGTTTGGAGGAGTGCCAAAGTTGTTTGAAGGTGTTGAAGTAGTCAAAGGTTTCTTCTACTCTCTATTCCTTAAAGGGTGGGTATTCTTTAGGAACTACTAGAAGGCATTAACTTCTTTAAGAACATCATCAAGTTCATTATCTTCTTGCAAGGGAAATTCAAATGTCTCCACCATGAAGGCTTGGTTAATAGACTTATATCCTGATGTACCCACACCATTATATATATTAGGAACTACTTAAAACATGTCCAATTGTTCTTGAAAAGATTCAAAAGGTTTACAAAATTCAATGTAGTCTATTTCACCATGTTTAGTAGTACAATGAACTCTACAATAATCTATTAATGCAACATTAGTAAGATTAATGTCCATATTTATCTTATCAGTATATGATTTATTGTTCTTATTATTTTGAAAACTATCATTCTAAAATCTATTATTGGGTCTATTAAATCTTTGGAACAAGTTCCTACCTAAGCTTTCACTGGTATGACTAACTTGCTTTTGCAACTAAAGGAAATTAGTGTTAAGATTTTGGACCATCTTTAATATAGAGTCATTCTCACTCTTGGGAGTTTTAGACTTATGAACTTGGTTAGCACCATAGGTTGGTACTAAAGGATTTTGATCATTTGGATTGAATCTAGTGGTAGCATGGATTAAGAATCCTAATTTCTAATTAGGGGCATAATGGTTCAAGGGTAAGTAGTTTAACACTAAGATCTGATTCAAAGTTGGTCTATTCTGGTTGTTGTTAGGAAATATATTCAAGGTGGGAATATGTTGATTAAAATTTGGAACCAAGTAAGCCATTTATCCTTGAGGCTAATTTTAATCATTAATGGTCACTACTTTAGAATAGGCATGAGCTAAGGTGGTTATGACTGGAAGATATCTCTTTAGGAACACAAAAGTCATAGGACCTATTACATCCTTATAAATTTCTAAATCCAAAACATCATTAGGTTTGTAGGGATCCATGGTCCACTTATGCATATTTTGAAACCTAGCATTAAATTCTCTTATGGACTCACTATCATCTCTTTTGATGCTGATAAATTGTTGGTATAAGATAAAGGGACTAATAATCTTTCCAAACTAGTCAACAAAGACATTGTTAAAACCATCCCGTCTGGTAATGTAATTGTCAGGTAAATTAAGAAACCATTCATATGCAACATCCCTAAATATAAAAGGAAAAATATTACATACTACATCTTCATGGGTGACATTGAAAAATCTTAATGTAGCTTTGAATGATTTAATGTGTTCCTCTACAGTTACAACACCATTTGGACTAAATGTTGTCAAATATGTCTTATGATTGTAGGGGAGATCAAATACTGCACCTAGTATATTGATGGAAGAATCACATAACCACACCATACCTTGATGAAGGTCAAATTCAAAATTACCTTAGAGTGGTGAAGTTGGTAAAGAATTCGAACGTCTACTCCTACCTTTGTCTCGCCTAGCTTTCTTATGGATTTCTAGCTCAAGCAGGGGTTCCCTTATTTTTGAATATGACCTTGTTCTGATTCTAGGTAATTCCATCTTGAGAACATTGATTTTTTTTGAAATATGATGTGTCAAATCAATCTTTACAAAGGACAAAGACCAAAATTTCACATTAAGTGAATTTTGTAAAGATTCACATTAAGAAGAACAAAGGACTAAGATCTTTAACTAAACTAGCTCAAAGATATGTCTAAATATGTAAGTGTGAATAATATTTATATTTATAAGCTTAAATGGGGTCAAATATTAAAAATATCTATGAATCTTTAACCAAAATATCTATTACTAACCTTAAACCTATTGAATTGACAAAGTTAAAGCTATCTTTACCATAATCACATGTATAATTTCAGAGAACATTTATCTTTATCTAAAGGAAGTACAAATATGGGTCTAAAATCAATGAAGATCACCAAAATTTATACAATTATGTTAAAATAAACACAAATATGCAAAGAATAGAATGATCTTTGATCAAAATACACAAAAACTAGTAAATACCCTACAAATTCACAAAGATTTGGGCCCTCCTTCTAGTGCTAACATATCTCTACTTGTTGATGCCTCTAAGTGCATCACAAGTGCTCTTAGTGTTTAAATAAAACTTATCATTTTAGAATTCAAATAATTTAGAGCATGAGTTATATGTTGTGGTGATCTAGTCACCCGTGATGAAATAATGATAGAGCAAGCAAACTATTCCACAATATTTATGAAACTTGGTGGTTGGGAGCCACCTTGGTCCTATACAATATTTTCATAAGATGTAGTAATATATACTGATTTCAATGGGTTATGATAAAATTATAATATAAAACTATTCTAAAATGAATAGTCACAATGGTTTTAAGCTACAGTGACCTAGTTAAAAAGGAGAAAAAGGGAAGGGTAGGGCAGAAAGAAAGAAAACAAGTTGTTGATCTTTACCTAAAACATCATGACAAAGTTTAAATTCCAATTGGATATACATTTAACTAATGTATAACATGAAATAATATACACCCAAATCTTACCACACATTAGGCAAATATCTAAGGATAATATGAAGAAATACAAGTAAGGACTAGCTTTACTTTAAAGATTTACTACTGCAGTCAAATAACATATGCACATCTTTATACATAGCAAATAAAATGAAGTAAACCCAAGAGCATTCAACTAATTATCATTTGCACAAATTAAGAAACATGTATTAAATATGTACATCTAGAATTCTTAAAAACCATTCAAGTGTGAAATCTAGAACAAACAATTGATAGAAAAGCTAAATAAAAATTCAAACAAACAAGATGAGACAATCTTCTTAGAATTCTCTACTTGTATTCATTACTTTGAAGTTTACACTAGTTTTTTTAGCTCAAAAACTCTCTCCCTTTTTAAAAATGACAATTCTCCTTTTATAAGCTTCAAGGAAGCATGTCGGTCAGTTGCCTTAACTTATGAGTTTACAAAATGTGAAGGATAACTGTCCTTTCTACCAAGTTTCTAAAATACACTAAAATTTCTAAAATAGACTGACCCTTTAGTCAATGTGCGAACAAAATGCACGTGCCTTTACAAAAAAATATTTCATTTCCAAAATTTACAATGTTTTCTCAAAAGATAATATCCTTAGCCAATTGGTGGACCTTGTGTTAATAAATACCCCTAGGTTTGTTGAAGTAACCACATTGCCTTTTGATGATACTCATCAACTAAATTCAAGTTGATAGCTGGCTCAAGGAGGAGCTCATCTTCTTGGTCCACCAAATCATCCAGGTCCCTATCATTTCTTTTCAAAGCCTCTTTAATGATTCTTGCCTCAACTATCTTCTTTTCTATAGTTAGGATCATATCCATGATCCTGTTGTTGTCACCTCCAAACCTACCTTGGATCTTATTTCTCACCTCCTGCATGACCAAGGTGACTTTGTGCTTGAACTCATAATCTACCATGATGCCAATGGAGGTGATCTTTGAAGTCTTCATAATCATGGTCCCTAAGAGTTTTTTAATTCTATCTATTAGTTATTTATCATCTTTGATGAGCCTCTCCAAGGATTTGGACCATGCACTCAGACTATTGATTTTATCTAAAATCAAGCCTAGGATGGTGTTGATGTGAGTAATGATGATAGTCTTAAAACTAAGGATTTTATCCCCTATCAAGATGTTAATCAAATCCTTGAGTTTTTCCCTAGAACTCTACCATTGGGTGATTAAGCCTTTGGCAATTGTATCTTATAGGGACAATGCACTCTATCTTAGCTTTGTTGACTTCAAAGAGTCAAACATGTCATGGAATGATTTATCAAACATTTTAATCATAGAGTTAGGAACTGATAAAACTGCCTGCTTCTCCAAATCCTCATTCTAATTCTATAGGTTTTTTATTCATTACTGCAAGCCTTTGATACCAGTTTGCAATTGGGAACTTTGAGATTTGGCCAACCCAAGTATAACCTATTCATGGATGGGGTCTTCTCCTAGTCTTTAGCCTCCTAGTAGAGTCAAACCAACAAAAGGACCCACCTTCTAAAAAGTGAATTCCTCACTACCCACCATATCTTTCTTTTTTGTTACTCTTTCTAATCCAGTAGTGGTTGGGTCAAATTAGACATTTATTGTAGAGTGTGTCATTTTTGGAGGCTCTAGGGCTTCCATTTGGGTGTTACCTAAATATCCAGGAGCAACCATTTATATTTCCTACTCTTTCTATTATAGATCCACTATCTAATGCTTAAGTTCTTCATGAATTGTGATGTTGGAAGACTTTGTGATATCCCATTGATAATGCAATACTAAGATCTTTTGTATCTTTCCATATACAAAAAATTTAGGAATATTTAGACCATGAATTGGATTCTCATCATTGAATAAATTAACTTAACTCAAAGGGTGAGTGAGGGTTATTTTAGGCATCTTGGTTCCTACAGGAACCAAAGCTATCTCCTTCCCCTTTTCCTTTCTTCTTTCCTCAGCTTGGGGTTGAGGTTATTCTTCTTGAGCTTCCTCTTCATCTAACCCATAAGAACTTTCTAGTGCCTACAAGGCATCTTCCACTATTTATCTCGGATGCAATGCAATCATTTTTATGTATTCAATTAAAGACTCTAGATTTTTAGGTTAGGCAGAAGAGGGTGCCCCTTCACCAAGTCTTTCTTCAAGTTTCTATTTTGTTTCACCTTATGTAATTGTGCCTCTCGTTATTGTAGAGGAGGCCTAGTAGATGGTCCTAGTATAAAATGGTATTGTAAAGGATTCATCTACCATATCTCACTAGCTAGCTTCTCATCTCTCTTCAATCTAACCTCAATCTTGATATTGTGTCTTTTCAATCTTCTTAAGACTTCTAAAAATGAAGATGCCTAGATTTACATTATGTCATGGACACCAAGTTGATGTTCATACTTCATGTTAATTTTCTTATCCTTTAAATGATTTACAACATTATCTTGGGGGTACCATTGCCTTAAATCATCAAGTTGTAAATTAAAAGAGTCCCTGTGTCTAGAGATGGTGTCTACATTGTCCCAATTTTGTAGCACTGTTCTACTAATAGTTAAAAGAAAAGGATGGAATAGACCCTTCCTCTTCTATTTGTAATCACTATTAATTCCATGGAATAATTGGTATACAATCTCCTATTTGGCCAACTTGGTGGGCACATAGATTGGTAATTTGAGATGTTGACATAGGGTTCCCTCTATCCTAATTATAGTGTAATCAAGATATAACCAAACGTCCCCAATAAGATCCACATACTTTTTGATTAAGGGGATGATTGTCATCATGGGTAGCCTTGTAATATCCTTAGACAAGGATGGATACACACATTCATAGATGAATTATATGTGGTCCTTATACTTGAATATGTGTAGTTTAGTACAGTAATGGGAGATTGTTTTCCTTCCCTCAGGTGACCATTTTTTATGTTAGGGTGGTGGTGATGGACAATAGGGCATCCAAAGTATAAGACATCATAAAGAAGTGATTTTCATTCCTCTTATTTATGACATAAAATTGTTGCTTCAAGTAAACACTGATCAATTCTACAATAAGAGGGGTAAGTCCTTTTTCAACCATGAAATATATATAAGGGATCCATAGTTTTCTGACATAAGTGGTGGAAGGGGACCCAAATAATCTATTTAAAAAATTCATAATAATTCTAATCTATAACCTAAATTGGGTGATAAGGATTTTTTTAGCAGGGTTAGAAAATACATGGGTTCCTAAATATAGCCATGGGACTAAGGCAGTTTTGAGGTCATTTTGGCTAGACCATTACTTAATTATGGGCAAATCCACCCGAGGAATGAGAAGTTTTAGTAAATTTAAAAGGCCATGGGGGAAATTTAAGAAAATTTCTTAAAATTAAGTTTATGGATTATCATATCCTGATCAAGTCAACAATCCTTAAAAATAGGAGTGATAACATTGATATAATTAAGTACCTTAGGTTTCACTATCACATGGTGGAGACTAGGAATTTCGATAGAGATAATGTCATAGTACCTATAGTAGCCTATGGAATTATTTTCATCCTAATTCATGATTTATTGTAACTCTTCAATAGCCCAAAAGATCTTGGACCAATTATTGTCCCCTATATTCATTGATGTCTCATCCAATACAGTGTCCTTGAAGATTCTTTCATCCACGTCTGATGTTAAGTATAGCTATGTGTCTTCTCTTTTTTTTTACTTTCATGATGCTATCATTATGAGTCTAAAAGTTACTCACCAATGGTCTATAATTAACTTCTAGGATAATTTACACTTGTTTAGATAGTAATTGGACTCTTCTTAGCTTGGTTGTGATCAAATTAGGGTTTTTGTATAAGCTATAGCTTTTTATAGGTCTTTTTGAGCTTTAATGGTGGTAAATATTATAATTTAGGTTATTTTAGTGCTTTGGATTTGATTAAGACCTCTACCTTTGATAATTTTTCCCTTTTGAGCCCACATAATCTTGGGTTTTGTCCACTTTTTCTTAGGTGGTATCGATGTGACAACTCTATGGCATCTAGTTGACCTTTTCATGGTATTTGGCTCAGAATGTTTTGAAACTTGACTGTTGCCTTTTAAAATTTGTCTTAGATATTTCTCCATTAGATCAATCTATATGGATCAATGTGGAGCATTAATCTTGATCTTATTAGTTGTATTCCATTGGCTATCCTTTATATTAGGCCCCATGGTTGTGCCACTTGGAAATCCTATGGGCTTCCTGAGTTCTACCTTATTATTTTCATGGTTAGCACATGTATGCCACATGGTGGTCCTGTGGTCCTTTAGGGATTTTCTTGAGTAATCCATAGTGGTCTTACTTTATTTGATCATGTTGGTTTGATCACACATGAGACATCAATCCTGAAAAGGTATATGAACTTTAAGTTAGCACTGGACCATGTAAAGAACTTAGGTTAAATACTTTAGTCTAAGGTTTTGTTTCATGTTAACAAACATGAAATAAACCTTAGGATAAAGCATCTAGGCTAAGTTTAGTTCATAACAAAAGAGGACCCAATATAAAAGAGGACTTAACTTAAGGTTTTTATCGTATTGATAAATATGAGGCAAACCTTGGATTAAATACTTTAAGCTAGAATTCATACCATAGGGCCTCATATTTTGTTAAGCCTTGACAATAATCCCATAAAATATTTCATAAGACCACCGAGGTATATATATAGATTAAGCATAAGGTTTTGAACTAAGGTCTAGTCTAATGTTAAAAAAAATGATTCAACCTAATGATACTATTCAAGCTAAGACTATGGTACTTATAATTATCCCCTATGTACATGTAAATTTTAAGTTAAAACATAGCTTCTGATTAATCCCAAAACTAGTCTTAACATTGAAGCACAAAACTTCCAAGCATGATTAAGGCAACAACATTTTCATTTATCTAAATGGTATTGGTACATGAGTTTAGATTTTGATGGTCTCGTGGATGTCAATAATGGTCTTGCAGATGTTAATGATGTTCGTATAAACATCAAAATTAAGCTCTGGAGATGTATCACCATGGTTTAAATTTGATGGCCCTGTAGATGTTAATGATGGCCTTGTAGATGTCAAATGATGGGCATGATAATGTCAAACTTAGATTCCATAGAATACAATAACCCTTGGAAATTTTGACCTATTGCACGTCATTCAATTGGCTTCATCCAAGCAAATGTGAACCATTGATTATGATCTAAGTAGTTGGCTATGAATGGTTCCTATAGGATAAAGCTTTGGACTCATTGGGTCCATCTCATGTCATCCGATGATTTCTATCTGAATGCATGTGGGTCGTAGATCCTACAGAGATGCACATGACTTAAGTTAGGGCTTGGGGCAAATAAGACTTAGGATAAAGTCTTAGGACTAAGGTCTTGTTTAGGTTAATAAATGTGAATATGGCCTTAGGGCTAAGATTATAGACTAAGCTGTGTGCAAATAAATTTAGACTAAGCTAGGAGTTTAATAAAAAGGACCCCACAGGCATTAATTTTGGACCATGTTAAAAATAAAAGGGGACAAAGGAGATCAAGGTGTGAAAGGGACCAAATGCATAGCTTTTAGATTAAGGCTGGGTTGTGTTGAAAAACATGAACAAGCCTTAATATAAATATTAGGCTTAAATCCATGGACTATTTAAAATTTTCTCACTAAAAATTTTCTTGCCATTTTTGAATTTAGGTCTAAAAGAATCCTATGCTAGGGTTTTTGAACAAGGGTTTTAGGAAGCTTAAACATTGATTCAACTTGACTTTTAACAGACCAAAGGTTAATAAAAGGTCAAATTGAGATAGAATTATGAAACCCAAGTATTATCTTATCAAGGAGAGCTCTAGAAAACCTATGATCTAAAACATAGAGATCCAATATTAGCAACATTCGGCAAAGTTAAAGCAAAACCATGAACAAAGAAGACCAATCAAACCAAGGGGTGGATGATCTTAAAATGAGAATAATATACAAAATGTGCTAAAGACATTCTCATTAAGTGAATTTCCAGTACCAAGGTATTAATTATATAATTTAACACATGGGTCCCCAATTTTTAGAAATAGAGGGTATGTTGACCTCAACAGTACCCAATATTCACAGTAGAATGATGACTTTGTAAAGGGTCCTAAAGAGTGAGAAACATGTTGTGAAAAGGGAGGATCCTTTTTTCATACATTTAACATTCATGGGACGATATTTATAATTAATTTTCAGCCCAAGATTACACTTGATAGGTGGGGTTTTTTAGGTCTTTAATATCTGAATATCTTAGCTTTGTTCACTTGATTCAAGTGTCTTATTCCTGCTAAGGATTTATACATCACCATTATGGTGTTTTACTTCATTATATAACCATTTTATTTTTTATAATAAAATCTAGATGGATATTACAGTTAGTTTACCATGTCCCTCTTTTTCAAAATCTTATTTTATATCTATTTACTTTAGATTTGACTTTAATTTTCATTTCATGACACCTCTTGGATTTTCAGTTTGTGATTTGCATTTTAAGATCTTAGGTAATACAACTAGGCTTTGTTCATAAATTTGCATCAACTTTCATATCCACGCCATATCTATCATCATAGTCATGTTTATAGATGGTCATGTTTTCCTCCATTTTGATTTAGCACAACCATTAATTTCAAGTTTTCACTCATCAGAGTCTTCACTTTCTTTTCTTTACACATCCTTTTTTGAAGTTAAGTTTTCACTTATCTTCCACTATATTTTTTTATAGTCTTTTTAAAGTCCCCTTTGTTTTATTTAAATTTTTACTTGTTTTAGATTGGATGATCTTGAATTCATTTCATATCCTTGTTCAATTATCTTTCTTATTTTATTACATTGGATATCTATTTTTACAATTATTATTCACATCATATGCTTTGTTTTATCTTAAATTTTGATTAAATTTATAACTTCTTGATTACAATGTTTTACATAACTTATGTTTTTCCTAAATATTTTCATCTTGATTACATTTGGTATGTTTTACATTCATTTTTATTACATATTTTGTTTATGATTTTTCTATCTAATTACTTAATATGTCATTTTTACACTTTATCTTTTGTTATTTTTGATCATGCATTTTCTCATATTTTCTAAAAATGAATCAAACATACATAACATGATAACATCCCCATCACATAATATTAGAACCATAAAATTTACTAATGTCATTTTTTTTACAAATCCATGTAGAAAACAAGAAATCAAAACCAATGTGTGTGTGTGTATTTCAAATGTTTTTTACATCAATAAACATATAGATTTATAGTTGTGTACCACCTTCATCCCTAGGCAAGTGAGGCACCACACTCCATAAATAAGATAAAAATATAACAAATTTTAGATCTCTCTAGTGTATGAGTATGATGCTACAATCCTATGGCCTCCTATGTGATCTGGTAAACTATGTCTCTAACTTTGGATCTTATTTATCAGCTCTCTCTCTCTCTCTCACTATGTAGTGGCTAAAAAAATAGACATTTTTGTATCCTTATTTGTGTCTAGGGATTATTGTTCCATCACCACCTACTACCATGCCATGATCTCTCCTCTTATTGGGACTATAGTTGAAACAACATGAGAAGGAACCTCTTGCCATTGTAGCCCCTATACAACAACCCCTCCTAGCCTAAACTAGGTTACATACTCACTGATAACATGTAAAATGTGATCTACCATAGCTATGGTATCATTCTCAAGAAATAGGTCATCTATGATATTATGATATGAGGCCTAAAACATGCATATCCATAGTGTCGTTTCTATTGTATCACCTAAAAAATCAAATAAAATAAACATTAGATCTCCATGTATATCAAAATCTACAAGCAAATATACTACTAGTGCCTAACATGTATATCTCTAAGTATATAAAAAGGAAAGTCATAGTAAATACTTAATACACTATATACCTTATGTGGGAGTATTATATGATATTCTCCATGTCTACTCTACCTTTAAGGATAGACCCATCCTCTCGACTTAGGCTTGAACTATCTCCGGCTCATATCTCCCTTTGAAATATAAGAACTTGATGCCACAATGGCCTCACATATCCAGGTGACCCATTTGTCAAGTCTAATTAGATTGACCTATATCATATGCATTTAGATAAGATATGACATGCTCATTTACCCTCTCCTCTAGGGATTTGTATTGCCATCATATCCCCTAATGTGGGGCACAACAACATATCAAAATTGGGACATCCATTATTACCCTTTATCTTCATAAGCTCTATTATATGGGTTAGTACTACACACAAAATAAATACACACAACATAACATGGGGCTCATCCCATATTTTTTGGGTGTTTCCATTTTTATGACACATTTACTTATTTTATTTACATTAGATGTTCTTTACTTTATGTTACAACCCTTGCTTATTTTTATTTTTATACATAATGTTGGTTGAATATTTTGTCGATCAACATACTGATAAAAAACATAGGTCTGATCAACCAAAGTAGGAATATTAGTCATCCAAATGTGTAGTTTTACCACATCAAAAGGGGACTGATCTCTCCTTTCATCAAGGGGAGGTTCCCTGTAGGTATGCTATATATATATAAACAAAAAATAATACTCAAGGATAGGACAACCATCCATCTCTCTTTCTTCAGAGATGATGCGTACAAATCAAAGGAAAAACTCAATGGAAATAACAGACAACACTCCTCTTCATTCAGAAGTACTATTCAACAAACCACAAGAATACTCCTGGTAGTAAATGTGAAATGTAACAAAGGATGTAATAACCAACAAATCGAGATGCAACACAAAGTCTCCACCTAAATTTCTCAAGAGTAAGATACGAAGGACAATGAGGGCAAAAAGTCATCCCAAAGTCCTTTACATAGAAATGAAAAGAAAACACACTAAAGGAAATTATGGGGGCACAAAGTCTCTCCACACTTGACTCTTCAGGACACCTTCCTGACTGCTGTCACTAATTTTGCTTGTTGAATTAAAGGAATAGAAAATATATTGAAGAAAAAGACATAAGAATAGTTTCCTCAACAACAAAGATATTACAGCACAAAGTCTGAAAAGTCACTTGCTTTCTTATTCCAGTAACAAAATATGATCAACAATCTGAGCTCAAAGTCTCAGTAATGCCTTACAATTTGGGTAGAGTTTCATTCTCATTGTCAAAAAAGATATCCTTTTACAATAGAAGAGAGTCCTTTATATAGCCTCTTCAAGAAGGACTCAGGAATAGTCACACATCATGTTGCATTGAAACCTGTTAAGAAGGCAGGCTGGAACTTAGGGGTATCTACCCATTTGCTTTTCTCAATGCAGAGAAACAAGTCATGGTATTAAAAGTTTACATCTTTCAATGTCCACTTGGTGATCTGATCCTTCTTCATCATTCCTCCTTTTCTGGTTATTTGAATCGGGTCTTAGATTCAATTTGATGCTCTATTCCTTAGTCACTTTCTGCTAGTCTTTAGCAATTGATGCATGGCACATTCTATTGCTAAATAGGTGAAGACACGTGGCAACTTCCATAGGACTCTAAGAAACATTTATTGATAGAGGCTTTGAAACCTATTAGAAATTTAGAATCATGGATGTAAACACGTGTCGCTCTCTGTGAAGTTACAATGGAAAAGGTGGCAGCTTTGGCTCATCTTTATGAGACACATGGATGCAGACATTTGGCACATTTCACTTCATTTAGTCACTCATCCCTAGGTCCACCATGGTATTTACTCAAAACAGTGAAGCTAAGGGAAGAGACTATGGATATTGACACTTGGAGGCTTCTGACAAGCTTTAATAGGGACACATGGCAATATCTACCAATTTGCAGAAACAAAGTTCAGTGAGGTTCAGCCGTCAACACTAGGTAGCACTCGTGGGATTTTGTTGGGCTTTTATCTCAGTCTGTTTGTTTGCCTTGGTCACTTTTTGCCATGGGAATTCCCTTCGCAAGGGCACTTGTGTCTTTGACTCTTGGGGCACTCCTTTGAACTTTGTCGCTTGAACCAACCGTTGAACCAAGTTTTGGTTCAACGGTTCAAATGAAGCGTTGAAGTGATTGATGAACCATTTGATTGAACCAAAGGATGAATCAAAGTGTTGAACCACTTGATTGAACCCACCTTTGAACCATTTGATGTTGAACCAAAGGATGAACCAAATGTTGAACTTGTTGCTTGAACCTGCTTTTGAACATTTTTGTTTGAACCAAGGCAAGGGCCAAAATAGCTTTATATGTTGTCCCAAAATTGAGTAACATTTTTGGGGACCAATAGCTAGTTCTAGTTGGGGAACTTCCTTCTATTGTAAAAACAATCGAAGGGAGTAGAATCTAGAATCTCCAGTGCCTTGAAGTGTGCCATTGGGCTATGGAGTCATGCTGCCCAAAAAGAAATGCGACAAAAATGAAAATGAAAAGCACAAAATAGAACTAAAGACTATAGAAATATACATATGTACAAATGAACTTATTTGATGTCTCAAGATTTGAAGTGCTTCAGATGCCACCCATTGTGAGATAATGATAATAGCGTCCCATCCTAATAAACTAGTAGGAAACCATTTTGTCCCCAGAATTAGTGACAGGTGAATGGAACTCTCCACCAAGAAACCAATTTTTTTGCATCTTCCTCTTGGCTCTTTCTTCTTCTTGCCCCATGGTAGGACGTGATATTCAAACTAAAAACCATAACTCCTTGCTCTTTTGGCAAAGATTTCCTTTTACTGACTTTGGATTATAGTAGTATGGTCCACCACCATAACTTGTTGTTTTGTTGGTCCAATCCAGCACATGCTTTGATTGTCAGCATCAGACCCCTGACAAACCATTAGTTCAACATCTCCTTTGATGTGAAGGAGTTTGACCTCTTCACCCTGAGCAGTGTTCAATCTGAGCAATAGAGATCTATATCTAGCTATGGAAGAAATGCTGCCATCAGATTCCAAGATCTAAGCATCATCAAAAGCTGATATTCTATCAGATTTCTCTTCATTAGAGATGGAAGATCTTTCTTGATTTGTACTATGCCCTACTAATTATTCTGATGCCTTGTTTGAATCGAATATTGGATTGCTAGCTACAAAAC
Source organism: Torreya grandis (assembly GCA_037957365.1). Lineage (NCBI taxonomy): Eukaryota > Viridiplantae > Streptophyta > Pinopsida > Cupressales > Taxaceae > Torreya > Torreya grandis. Next base: position 2,390,672 of record JARHVA010002727.1, read on the forward strand.
TTTCATCAGCTGAGATAGGAGCATCATCCATGGTTAGGAAGTAATTACCCCTGCCTGAAGGCTCAAATAGAATTTGAGCTAAAGGGGCCGATGTTTGGGTGACCACAATTTTTGCTTCAAATAGGTCCACACTTGGTTCTCCATCAATGCCCAATTGCTTAGGATTGACTTGCAGGGATTCAAACTTAGTCATTTGAATTTTGGATTCCTCAACATGATTAATCATGGCAAATGACTGAGATGGATTTGGAAGAGAGGATGGGAGTTCATCCTTTTGATTTTTAGGAGGGGGAGGACTGATCTGTGAAGTTGAAGTAGACGGTGCAGAGATGTTTGATGTACTTACTTCTTTAGTAATCACTGGGTCCTTTGACTAAAAATGAAGAGGGGTTTTCTACTTAGCAATTGAAATTACTGGTTGGGGTTGCTCATCTATCTTCTCTTTGTCAGCTTGTTGTATTGACTGATTCTCAGACTTGGTGAATACGATGTATGATCCTTTGACTACTTCACCTTCACTTTTGGGTTCATCTTGGTAATTCAAGAAACCAATGTGGGAGTCACCAGCTAATTCTTCTAGATCCTCCCTAAAAAGATTAGTGCCATTTTCTTGCTCTAACTCAGGTTGGAAATAGGAAACATGCTCTGTTTCTAGATATCCAACTACCGAGTTTGTTGGAGGTGCTTCAAGGGCAGGATTCCTCTGTGGGGGAGGAAGATGATTTTGTTGCCCTTGACTTCTGGCAGCATTGCCTTGATATGGCTAATTAGGGAATGTCTTCCTTGGTATATATTTATATAGAGGAGTAGAAGACATACTTTGTGCCATTTGCCTTTTCAAGGCTAGCAATTCAATTGCCAACTTTTGCACCATTGGATTAGTGGTGCTTGCAGATGAATATTCAGAAGATGATGAAGCTCTATTTCTGTTAGGATCTCTCCTTATCTTTCCTATAAAGATAAGGTCATCTTCTAGCTCAGTAGCCAAGTCTTGAGTAGCCTCAAGGTCTATGTGTCTATCCTGTCTCAACAAAAAACTCACTTCAGGTAGCTATGAGTTTATGAAGAAACACATGAGATTTTGAGGTGTCAACTGGGTGACCATGGGAATCCTGTGCCTCAGCTTGTTGAATTTCACAATAAAATCCCTCATGGGCTCATGAGGTTCCTTCTTCATCTGTGTAAGTTGGGCTAGAAAAGCATGAACATCCTCTACAGGCTTGAACCTAGCTTCAAATTTGGCTTTGAGTGTATCCCAGTCAGTCACTGATCTAGCTTGCATATGGTAGAACCAGTCTGCAGCAGTGCCTTGTAGTGTCTCCATAAAAAGCTTGATTGCCACATCTTCAAATTCCACCCCTATAACACCATAGGCTATGCTGAAGGCTGCAATGTGTTCATCAGGGTGAACTATCCCATCACCAAATAATTTGGGGAAATTCTTTCTTGAACTAAGTGGTAGCTCAAGCAGGGGTGGAGTTAGATTAAGTGGGCCAATGAGTTACCCCAGGGGCCTCAAACTGCCATGATCAAATCATGAACAATAGGGATAACACATCTGAGTGGAGTTGCCAAATTATAGGACAAAAATGGAAAAGAAACTGGCCTTGATTCAACTTAAAGCTTGAGGCTTCAAACTGTGCTTTCTTTCCCAGTAGATCTAGTTTTATAGATCAGATAATATAATGGAGATGGGTGAAAATGGAGATGGATGAAAATGGTAAGGCTATAAATGGATAATGGGTAAGACATAGAATGGAGTCACCAGAGTCTATAATGGATAAGGGTTATAATGATAATGGGTTATAGTCCCCAGTAGAGTCGCCAAAAACTATTGGTTGAATATTTTATCGATCAGCATACTGATAAACAAAATAGGTCTGATCAGCCAAAGTAGGAAGATTAGTCATCCAAATGTGTAGTTTTACCACATCAAAAGGGGACTAATCTCTCCTCTCATCAAGGGGAGGTTCCCTGTAGGTATGATATATATATATATATAGAAAATAATACTCAAGGGTAGGACAAAACATCCATCTCTCTTTCTTCAGAGATGATGTATACAAATCAAAGGAAAAACTCAATGGAAATAACAGACATCACTCTTCTTCTTTTAGAAGAACTATTCAACAAACCACAAGAATACTCCTGGTATTAAATGTGAAATGTAACAAAGGATGTAATAACTAGAAAATCAAGATGCAGCACAAAGTCTCCACCTGAAGTGCTCAAGAGTAAGATACGAAGGACAATGAGGGCACAAAGTCATCCCAAAGTCCTTTACATAGAAATGAAAAGAAAACACACTAAAGGCAATTATGGGGGCACAAAGTCTCTCCACACTTGACTCTTCAGGACACCTTCCTGACTACTATCACTAATTTTGCTTGTTGAATTAAAGGAACAAAAAATATATTGAAGAAAAAGACATAAGAACAGTTTCCTCAACAACAAAGATATTATAGCACAAAGTCTAAAAAGTCACTTGCTTTCTTATTCCAGTAACAAAATATAATCAGCAATCTGAGCTCAAAGTCTCAGTAATGCCTTACAATTTGGGCAGAGTTTCATTCTCATTGTCAAAAAAGAGATCCTTTTACAATAGAAGAGAGTCCCTTATATAGCCTCTTCAAGAAGGACTCGAGAACAGTCACACATCATGTTGCATTGAAATCTGTTAAGAAGACAGGCTAGAACTTAGGGGTATCTACCCATTTGCTTTGCTCAATGTAGAGAAACAAGTCATGCTATTAAAAGTTTACATCTTTCAATGTCCACCTGGTGATCTGATCCTTCTTCATCGTTCCTCCTTTTTTGGTTATTTAAATCGGGTCCTAGATTCAATTTGATGCTTTGTTCCTTAGTCACTTTCTACTGGTCTTTAGAAATTGACACATGGCACATTCCATTGCTAAATAGGTGAAGACACATGGAAACTTCCATGGGACTCTGAGAAATGTTTATTGATAGAGGCTTTGAAACCTATTAGAAATTCAGAATCATGGATGTAGACATGTGTCGCTCTTCACAGAGTTACAACAAAAAAGGTGGCCGCTTCTACTCATCTTTGGAAAGTAGCACATATGTAGACATTTAGCATACTCTACTTGATTTAGTCACTCATCCCTAGGTCCACCATGGTCTTTGCTCGAAACAATGAAGCTAAGGGAAGAGACTACAGATATTGACACTTGGAGGCTTCTAACAAGCTTCAATAGGGACACATGGCAATATCCACCAATTTGCAGAAACAAAGTTCAATGAGGTTCGACCATCGACACTTGGTAGCATTTTTGAGATTTTGTTGGGCTTTTGTCTCAGTCCGTTTGTTTGCCTTGGTCACTTTTTGCCACAGGAATTCCCTTCGCAAGGGCACTTGTGTCTTTGACTCTTGGGGCACTCCTTTGAACTTTATCGCTTGAACCAACCATTGAACCAATTTTTGGTTCAATGGTTCAAATGAAGCCTTGAACCGATTGACAAACCATTTGATTGAACCAAAGGATGAATCAAAGTGTTGAACCGCTTGATTGAACCCGCCTTTGAACCATTTGATGTTGAACCAAAGGATGAACCAAACGTTGAACCTGCTTCTTGAACCTACTTTTGAACATTTTTGTTTGAACCAAGGCAAGGGCCAAAATAGCTTCATATGTTGTTCCAAAACTAAGTAACATTTTTGGGGACCAACACATACTATGACTCTTGATACCTTATTATTTACTACTTAATATTGTTAGTACACATTCATCATTCCACTACATAGGATATATCAATGTTGTGACCCTAACTTCCTTGAAAGTGTCATCAACTTTCTTATCCTTCTTTCCATGGTGAATATTTGATTTGATGATTTAGGTTCTCCTCTCTTATGTTTTCTATATTTGACAACAAGTGCATTGCATCAGATTCTTCATGACTAAAACCTTATATTAATCATGACCACTTACTTATATTATGCAATTTATAAATCATTATTGTGACACATTGCACATAGATACTTGTGTTATACCACTTAAAAAAATTTAAAAATATAAAAAAAATTCATAAAATTCAAAGAGACAAAAAATTATTTATTTTATCTTAGTCATATGATACATATCATACTTATCTACCCATGCCAAAGGATTATATATTCAAGTTTACCATATATACTTCACAAGGTATACTTTTAGTGAATGAGATCTAGGATATACATGATACACATGGTTAATAGAAACATAAGATGTGATAGGGGCATATTCACCCAAGCAAATTTTACATGGTGACATATTTTATAGCTTACCCTTTTATAAATAGAGATACTTTACATAAATGACACATATATTTTTTTCATTTAAATTTAGTGTGTGTACATGGGTTTTATCTATATATATTACATGGATCCTTATATAACACCTTGTGATCAATACTTACATATCTATATTTCAATTTGGTACCACATCAGTATGACCTATATCTTAGTTGTGATTCATTTCTATACCTAGTATTCTTAGAGGTGCACCACCTATATTTAAAACATATTTTACCTAGATATTTTGGGAAACATATCCACGTATATATTCAAGGTTAATATATATATCTTATTCATTTGAAATGGTTATTGGGCCATATTTTCTATCCCTCTCACCTTAGATCCTATTGTCTATATCTTTCCACCTTGAGGGTAATACAATAGTTTTTCACACAACACTACATTGAGAATTGCATGATCACACATTTATACACATATCTTCATTCCCACAAGGTGCATACATCCCATTACTTATATTTGAACATAATTCATCATATATCACTCTTTTTGGAGCCACATTACCTATTTGCCTTGTATTATTACACTAGTGGGCAACTTTGACCCTTTGCTCTATTTACATCTTGGCCTATTATAATTTATCATACTTCCTATATACATGCTCATATATTACATATTGGTGTACATGACATATATATTAAAAAAATGATAATTATACGTACATGGTCCTTATGAGTTATTCATTTAACACATCCTATGTAGACAAGGACATCTTTACCATCATTATATTCACATTACCTAGGAACTTAATTGATTATATATATACCTATATTTTCTTATAGGGCATGATAACCACATTTATAATCTCCATGAAAATTATATTGACTTTATTTTGATACACACCCTTGTGTTCTATGAGCATATATTATTTATATAAATATTTATCTTACATATACCTGGACATATGATTGGTTTTCACACACTATACATATATGCTTATCTACTATTATCTAAAGTAGTTTATCTACATTGGGACATATTATTGTCTCATTCACCATTATCCTCATCAAAGGATGCATCCACCTTTAGATCTTCCCATATACTTAACTATATTACATAATTTTCACATAGACCTTGGTCCATCTCTCCTAATATATATAATACAAGGCATGTTTTTATCCAATCATCTCATCATCCTCATTAAGGAAGCATCATATATATTGAACCATATACATATGGACATATTTATACAACATCGATACTCACTAGAGTAATATATTTATGTTGATCCTAGAATGATGATATATTACCTATTCCATATTATACTTATATATGACATTTATAATCCTTAGAGTTAAAAAAAATTAGACATTGAGGTATATATAACACTAATCTATCTTTATATTACACTTTTGGGTATGACTAGTTTCTTACATCTAAATTACTATGGGTATTTTAAAGTAATACTTTATGATAGTTACACATGTTTTATGAAACTTTTCTATGGTGTTGAATATTTTCAAATCTTATTACACATAGTGCTTGTAAATCTATTTATATTGAGATGAATGATTGCATGAATAGGTTATTCAATCCCTCACCTCAAAAGGGTGGTATATATTAAGGAAGTTTTAAAAAAATACTGAGAAAAATATTTGAACAAATAATATGGTAAGGAAATAAATTTTACCTAAGAAGTTTTCAAATTACTTTCCTCTTAAGAGAAAGTTAGGCATAAATCTACCCAAGCAAATTTTCATTCCATCACAGTGAGAAGGTTGCCAAGCAATAGTTAGATCTCTCTAAAGAGAAAAATTATCTACTTTCTTGATCAACAAGTGGATTAAGTTCTTGAAAAACACCTAGAGAAGTGTTTATTACAATTTAATGCTTTTTTAGAAAAGTTTTAAATCAGAATATTTAGAATAGGACCATTATTTTTCACATTATTATGGCATTTGGGGATAATAAAAACCATATGTATTTTTTACTATTCCCACCTTTTCAAATTTCAATTTCATTTAATTTTTTTACAGTATATAACATAAATAGGATATGTCATTAATTACTTGTTGGAAATTAACCATTGTTGATAGGAATCTTAAAATTTACAATATGAAAAAAGTTACAGATGGACATGTTTATAAGTTTTTTTGACATGAACACAGGTCAATAAAGGGGTTTCTAGAAATTCTTCCCATTTTTGACCCTCTAGAAGGCAAGACCAATGTACAGGTTAACTTAGCCTTGAAAGAAACATTAAAATAAATAAAAAATAACTAATAATTATTCTATCCTATAGTTATTAGTTAAATATAATTTATACAACTAATCCTGGTTATTTAAGAAAAAAAATAGTATTCATTATCTTATATCAACAATTGTAATTATTTTATGTTTACTATAAGTCGATGATTTAATATTGCACTTTTAGAAGGAAAAGAATTGATTCCTACAACCCATACCTTTACTTCAAGTTTTTGGACACTCTTTGAAAAATAAATAAATAATTTCATAACTATAACAAAGGTTCAAATTTACAAAAGTCTGTGCTACTTTAAATTGTAAGCATGGTCACTTAAATAACATGAGAAAAATACCTTTAAAAACATTTAAAGTTCTTCAAAGTTTTACCAACTACTAATCAAATAACATAGGTTAGTAGTTAATACAATGAAATTAACTTATGAATTATCTACTCATTCATTTACCAAAAATAACATAGCTCAAATTTGACAAAAATTAATGGGATAGATATTAAAATAAAATTTATCAACAAAGATATGTGCCAAATTTAAAATCATATATACCATTTTGGAACAAAAACTAGTTCTCTACTATTTATTCCTCTCTAAACATTTTTATTATAGTAATATAGAAAAAAAAAATCTCAAAGAGATATTGAAAATTGAAATTGTCTAAACATAAAAAGTAATGAAATCTAAAAATTATTGGATCAATTATATAAAAAATATATGGATTTAAATAACTAAAGTGA